>JAPYZO010015764.1:0-10180 GCA_030522905.1 Torymus flavipes | reverse complement strand
AACCCGAAAAAATTGTATAACTCGTTTTCAGCTTTTAATGAGTTTTAACGTTTCAAAGAATTGTGCCGCAGATGATAACGTTGTTATGTTTGCAAAAGTGATAATTTTTATTTTATTTTAAACAGCTTGTTAATGTATTTAAACCGTGGATGCGTCGATTTGATGAAAGTTTCGTTTCGTTTCAGCATAAAAAAAATTTGTGATATAATGATGATAATTATCGAAATAAAAGTTTTTTTTGTAAGATATTATAATAGTAGACAATAAAGTTTCACAATGACGTCTTTAAGCGCATTAAAATATTCCACTATACGCTTGTGAGCTTTCAAAAAAATTCCTCGATCCTCGAAAATCCCAAGAACTATTTTACCAGCCCAACCAACCGATCCCAATCCGCTACCATTTCCCCGCGTACTTACCCACACTTATACGATCGTCATTCCAGACAACGCACCTTACCTCGCCTTTCGCAACTCGTCACTCCAATAATATATCGAGACACACACGCGCGTGACATACGCACCGTATTACCAAGTGCGTGTGTCAAACACAGCGCCACGGAGATCGTTCGAGTAATTTATCGTCGCATTGACCGCGAGAGAGCGCCGTCACGAGGTTATGTCACTATAGTCAGACTGGCAGGCGCGAACGGCCTTGATCGGTAGCTATAACGCCGCACGTCCTTTCTTTCGCGCTCGGCTGCGCCTGGCTCGGTTCCTTTTATCTCCACGTTTCCTGGACTCTTTGCGATAGATTGGGTAAAAGATATCGTAGCTGTTGTTGTTGTTGTTCTAGTGATTAAGTTTTGGGAGGTTATTAGGTTACGGCTGGCTGGGTGGGTTAGGAAAGAGGAACAAAGGGGTTTCGGGAAGGTTGGACACAAGGTGGCTGATTATCGGTGGTGCATGGAGAGAGGGGAAACTGGTTCCCGTCAATGCCGCGCGCGCGGCCGCGTTGTTGTTGATTTACTTGCTCATTGAGATTGCTTTTGAAACGACTATCGCAAAGTTCTCCTTTTTTTCTGTAAAATTAAACACTGTGCCACGCTCGCGCTTTGTTGTTCGTAAACAAGTCCCGCATTCATAAAAATATATTCATATGCGCGCGCCGGTCCGTTGATGCAAATGCAATTACTCTCTCTCTCTCTCCCGTACCCCACGCGCATCCTTTATTATTGTATTTACATTTTACAAGCTGGTGGCGGCAGCGGCTTCTTCGTCGCAGCAACAACGCTAAACCATCCATAATCCATGAATTTTAATAGAGCACTTAAAAAGGCTCCTCCCGCGCTGGAACAAACTGTCTCGCCGAAAGAAAAACAAACACACACACACACAACGCAGCGATTTTCAAATTCCGGAGCAGCCGCACTCGAGAGATTGAGTGTCTCTCCCACTCGTTGCATAAGTACAGCTAACGGCGCTCGGGGAGCAGAAATAAAATCCATCGCCGAGTTTCTTCTTCCTTTCTTCCTCCTTGCGTATACTATCCGCAGAAATTTTTTGCCTCTTGCGGGAACAATCGTTCTCTTTATTCAAATGTCAGTAGCGGTGCCCTGACTACGCTGTACTAGCGCTCTACTGGAATGATTTCCCAGAGGTGAGGGCAATTAAAAAGCAAATATCGAGACGTCGAAATGGTCGGGAATAGCCGACGACGACCGTTTTGCATTCCCGAGTGGAGCTGCACGCGGCGGCGCGCAGACGCGTTAATTAAATGAGAGCGCGCGCGCACGGGTCGTTGAAATATTTTTTCTGTCCCCCACCACCTCACCAGTGGGCTTGTCTTTAATCGCCAATTAAGAGATGACCCCTTCGTCACCGGAATGTGGAATTTTCGGTTACTACTGAGAGCAAATAGTGTTGGAAAAGGAACAGTTTCGTGTATGTATGTGTGATGTGAAAGAGTCTTCGTTGTTCGTTGGTATAAGATATCTCTCTTAATTAAAACGAATCGCTCGAGGATAGATGATGTTCCGCGAATTTCGTCGACTTATTCGAGGAATGACGGAGGGTTATGGTGGTATACTACATTTTAAAGCGAAAAGGAGATGACTTAAAGTGTACTGGATATAGGTTGATCTAAGACTCGAGAAGTAAATGCATTCTGGGAGGTATATATATAGGTATAAAGAATTTTATGAGCACATACGGGGGACGATATTAAATCCATTCGATAAAAATCTTTATTGGAGGTATAGACGGAAGAGCTGGGAAAACTGCTTGTCTTATCCAATTCTTTTCCTGGCATATATTAAATTCCATGAAGATTTATAGATATGTATGCGTGATGGTATTAATATACTGCCTTGTACTTTCATTTGCGTCGAGCCATAAGGAAACGGCGAGCTCGTAATCTGTCTATTATTATTGTGGTGTCTCATGCAGCATTAATTAAACTGTTAGGCATACATTCAACGTTGACACTTTGAAATATTAATGAAAGATTGTCAGCTAACAGAACGTGGGGGTATCCTCCTAACGTTCGTCCAATGGAAAACGTAAAAGAAAAAACAAACCCTGAAAATAAGATGTCGAGATTTTAATAACTTCTCAAAGAACGCGTCGTACAACTTGATCAATCATTCCGTAAACAATCCTCTTTAATTATACCAACTCCTCCAACTTTAATAGTTTCTCACCCACTTCGCTTTTGCACCCCTTAATCATCCCCTCCATCCCCAGCACTTACCCATTTTTAACTCAAATCAGCACCCGTCAATCGCACTTTCAAACGCGAAAATGGAATCCCCATTTAATTCTCATTACCCAGATATTCACTCCTTCTAGCCTCTGTTCACACCGATCCTCCCACTCTCACATCGACCTACAATAGAAAAGAAGAAAGCCCCACCTACCTTCGATCGATGCGTCAATAGTTCTTCTTCTTATCCGTGATAAGCCTCGACTCCTAGGAATATTATGCCTGCACGCGATCCCGTAATTTCCACGTAATCGTTCCGACGGCGGCTTCTTTGCATTATGCATTATTGCGCTATCATTGCCGGAAGCGCGGGTTTGTTTTTCTTCCTCCTTTGTCGGCTCTTGCGCTCACGCTGCGAAATTTTAAGATTTTAGACGCGTGCGTGTACAGGTTTTAGATGTTTAGGCTGGCGGATGGAGAGAGTTTTAGAGCGATGAAACGACGGAAATAAAGTGCGTTGTTTATGGTGGTGCTCCAGTTTCCGAGGCGGCGGTAGAAGGCTTCTGGTTATTCTATTGAGTAAGAGATCGCAATGCGGAGCGAAAAGGTTCTATACCATAACAAACGTATATCGTGAGAGAAGCAAGGGAAAGCAGCAGAGCCAGCTGCCGGGTGTATTTGGCGCGTTACAAAAATGGATATTGCATCGGAATAATTGGAACGGCTAATTGCGTTCTCTTCAGAAATTCATTTCTTGGCTGATTCTACCTTCAGTGTGCGTGCTTATTTTCTGCTATAGTGAAACTCAACGTTGCAGTGAAAGAATGTCATGCATGAGTGACAATGGTTTATTATTTACGATTTGTACTCTTTTCAACAGATTTTCATTTAAAGAAAAACAATTACAAATGAATCTTTTATTCAATTTCTGTCCGTTATCATCTTCATCAATTACAAACTTACCCTCAGCATTACCTCTACTCCACCGTAATCCAATTAAAATCCTTCTAAACAACCTACCCATCTCACTTTTTACCTTCGTTTCTTCTTCTCTCTATCCACTCGGCCTCCACCTCCTCCTCTATCTCAAACGACGCAGTCGCCCGATTGGGAGCAACTCGATATAATGAGGCCCGTTTAAGGCGAATCATCCTCGCTACTACGTGTGGTGTATATGCACCTGAAGAGCCAAGAGCGGCGCATATAGAATGATACCGATCCTAATTCTCGCCGCCGCGCACTGATTGTCTGCAGCAGCGTTGGTGGGCTCGTTTCGTTCTCATTGTGTATATTAGTCGCGCGTGTGTATGTGTGTATGACCGCCGTAGAGCTCGTTTCATTCGGTTTCTTTTCCTTTGTTGGTTCGTTTGCGCTGCTGTTGCGCACGTTGTGTTTATGGGATTGGGAGTACGTTTAGTTTGATTAATTGGAGAGATTGCGGGTAGGGTATAAGATCTAGCTTGGAGGTTGCGACTTGTTATTTTTATGATTTGCCGTCGTTGGGTTCCTGTTGTTTTGTGAATGAAAAAGTTGGAAAAATGTCTTGTGTACTTGTGTTTAGATCTGTTATGTTTGAGTTTTATTGTTAAATGATGTTAGTAACGAAAAATTTGCAAAAATAAAGCTAGAAAATTTCGATTAGACAGATAAATATTTTATACAGCCAAAATGCGGTCAGTACCATCTACACCTTCTTACTCTTTTTGAATTTTAAAAGTTGTTTTCAAATTCAAACCCTCCATATCTCAGTGCTCGTCATTTACTATCAATATTATGGTTTTCCAAATCAGTCATCAACTTTATCCTGAATCATCTAAACGAAAAGCTTATCAAACCTGGAGAACTCAAACTTTTCAAAATCGAACGCATCAATATTCCAATGAAAACCCCCTAATCCTGGACTATTCCCATCATCTCTCCATTTGCATCAATCCCCTCGCTTAATCAAACGAAACCCTCTCCTAGTCCATCCCCTTACGAAACCACCGATCGATCGGCTACCACCCGACCTCCCCGCGAAAGTCTACAGAGAGAGAGGGATCTGGTCCACCTTCTACCATCTCCCACGCTCTTCCATTCGAACTCTCCCCGGATCGCAATCCACTCCAGGCACGTAACCTTCCGCGCGGAATGTTCTTCCTCTGACGTCGTCGTCGTTGGTGTGCGCGCACTCGTCGATTGAAAATCGATGATGCCGCCGCCCCCGTCTTCCCTTATCTGCGTTCCGGTTTCGCCTCGTTTTGTGTCTATATCCGTCTGATGGTGCTAGGTCTTTAGTTTCTGATGTGTGGGTGAGGCCTTTTTCGGTGATTGCCGAGTGTTGTGTTTGGGTGAAGGAAGTAGGTCGTGTTTTGACTGAAGTGTAATTCGTCGCGGGTTTACTTCTTTAATCGTGATGAAATTTCCCAGCCTTACTTTAACGTTCGTTCTTCTCACGTAGATTAAGTCGCTAAGCGAATATTCACTACCTACCCCTTTTTGCGAATTCAGGGAGCCTCCGAGAACTATTTAATTTCAGTTTAATTAACAAATTTCATTCGGCTTTCGGCTACTTTCTGACTTAAAAAACTCGGTTCACTTTCTTGAACTCGCCGGGGCCTTTAAAAAGTTGATTAGTTCGAAGTGGGTCAAGTAGCGCGGTACCTTAGGCTCCTACGAAATAGCCTCTATCTTTTTGAATTTGTTAAAAATAATTTTAATCCTCAAAGCGCGCAACTTGCTTTTACATTTTCCAAAAGTTTTAAAAATTCACCAACCCTATACCCCGCCTTCACCTCCCTTTCCTCTCATTACAGCCATATTCTAGTTCAGCCATTTCCATTTCACTCCCAACTATAAAACGCAAAAATCAACGACCCTTTATTACTCTCTTTCTCCGTTCAACGATCCGCAACCGCTGCTAGCTTGCTTCGCTCGAACAATTTTCCTGCTCACGCTCGCGTTTATTTATCCGCAGCTCGCAGCTGGACATCCATTTGTCTCCTCGTCGCAGCGTGCCATTGATTTGCCGCTTTGTGCGTCTCGTGGCGCGTTTTTCCGCGGGCAAAGGACCGACACTGGCCGCAAGGGTAGAAAAAGGATCGTGCGAGTTTTTTGCGTATACACACGAGAGAGCGGAGTTTGTGGCTGGCGTTTTTGCTTGATGGGGCTAAGGCGGAAGTGTTGGAGCTGTATACGCTTGAGGGTACAATAAAATGCCGTTTTATATTTGTCGTTAACGAGTAGAGCGTTTTATTTCCCTCGTCTTTTATTTTTCTTACGGAAAAGTATTGTTTTTGAGGTTAATACAGATTTAATAGCCTCATCGTTTAAGAAGATTACTGAATCACGGAATGCTTGGATTTCATGTAATACCAAAATCCAGTTTACTTCTTAATGCGATGATCTACAGTATATATACAAAGTTTCAAGCAAATAGGTATATTTCGAAGCGTGTGTAAGTCTACTTTGACCAAGTCTCGCGAGTTGACATTACAGCTACTTTAAGACTTTGAACAATGAAAGGTATTATGAATTATGTCGTGAATGTAGCAAACGGCAACAATTTAATTTTCTAACATAATATAAAGTTTATTATAACTTTCTTTCGTTATCTCAATCTTTTACCACGACCACTCGAAATTGTTTATAGTTATCGATAATGAGAATTGCCCGTCCAGTTCAATATATTAAATAAGTGAAAGCATTTACTAGTTAAGTACCTTACTCTTCAACAGGAAATAAAGATAAACACGGCATTCTAACCCAGAATGGTCAACAACGTTTATTACCGTCGCGACAAAAAAAGCCTCGTCCAGCTCGCACACAATAGCCTCGCGACGAAACAACGCACTACTACCACAGAGTCATTCTTTCCGTTTGCAGGAAAGAAAAAAGAAACAATCGTTAGCCGACGACGATGATCTATCGATCGCGCGAAAAATAAAACTCGCCGATTGTTATCTCCACTTGCGATAAGCCGCGGCGCATCGCGCAACAACGATTACCGCGAAGTTACCGCATCGATTGTTTTCCCCTTGTACACACTGCACACAGTAGTGTGATGATCTCACGTCTATTTTTTCCCCGAGCTCTCGAATCGATACGTGAAAATCGTCGTCGTCCGAACGGTTTCGAAACGCCACGCGGCGTGTAAACGTCGGCTCGCCGTGGGCAATAAAACCGTTTATACGCCGCGTATAAACGCATTTAGCGCGCGGCCGTTAATTCGTCACAATTAGTCCGATGTTAATTTTACGCTGCACGGCGGAAGTCTTGGCGCGCAGGTTTAGCGCACGCGTTTCTGTCGCGCGTGTAAATTATGGGATTCCGCGCTGTAGAGTGCTTTGGTTCCGGTATAACAATAATTTACGATCTCGTGATTCAATTGTCAACTAATCACGGACCGCAGGAAGATCTTGATATCAAATTCACCTCTCGTGGATATATTTTTGGAACGGCGCTTCGCTTATTAATTCATTAACGCCTAGACTCAAATCCATGCGGTATACATTAACATTATATGGCCACTATCTCGACAGACGACGGACCTCAAACCCACGAAGCTCTCTCTCTCTCTCCCTTCGATCCATTACCCTCATCAGGGTCCCGCGTAATTGACTCTGTCAGCCGAATTGTCAATCATGTCGTGGCGGCGGTGGGAGTTTATCAATTCTCCGCGACTCTCGCGGCCATCGCGCGATTCCCATGGAGTAGGATAATCGATTTAGCTCTGGCATTGTAATTGGAAATTTGAGCGACGGACAATTTTCTCCCCACCATCATCCACCTGCCTACTGCTTGCTTTTTCCGCCTGACAATATTGTGAGAGTTTCCTCGTCGTGAAAAAATGATGCGATGCCCGCGGGAAGTGTGGAAGGAGGGAGAGTTTTGCATGAAAGGTTTCATTTATGGATGAAGGTTGTGTTGTGTGCTATGGCGGTGGTTGACTTTCTTTGTTGTAGAATTTCTCGATAATAATTTAAATGTTATTCTTTTATTCGAGAGCCTGAAAAGATTTTTCTAAAAGGCCTGCGGGCAAAATATATTTTTTGTTGGATAATAATGTTATTGAAAAACGAATTGATTTACTGTCAATCTTCTGGAAAATACCGCTGCTCTCTATAGTTTCTCATACATTAATATAATTACAATCCGGTATAAAATTAACTTCCAGAAAATTTTACTTGGCAAAACAGAACTATTCCCAACCCATTCACAACACACCAGCTCTCCCGCATCAATCCAAATACGAATCCCACGCGCAATCCAATCCTCCACCTATATATCACCAGCTATGTACAACACGTATGTACTCTCCACTTTCGCAGAAGCTCTCTCCACTGATCAAAGTCCCCGGTGCACGCGCACTTACACTCCGACACAGAAATGGAAAAGCCGTCGAGAGAGAGAGAGAAAGAGAAAAAACTCCCTCTCCTCGCGACAACCGTAGGTGCAACGCTCGCTCTCGAAATAAAGACGCCCGCGGAGAAAGAGCTGAATGGAAGGCGCGATGAAAATAGGCTGCTGGCAGTCCTTTTTATCTCTCTTTCTCTTTTTCCCTCCGCGTCGCATACGTGAAATAACTCGCCGTAAATTCCCGATATACGACGCGCGCGAGTCGCGCCGGCGTAACTGTATAAGTCAGCCGCCGCGTCGTGACTCTCCTGTTACAAAACGGTTTCTTCGCGCGCGCTAGTATAGTACAGAGAAAGAGAAGAGAAGAAGAGCCGCCGCCGTACGGGTTTGAGTGGCGTCGTGTGTAGTAGTATAAGTAGTAAACGGATACGCGCGACTCTGACGCTGGTGTATTGATGCGCGCGCGCGGGCGAGTGTAAATAAATAGAGCGGGAGGAGGAGATAGGGTTGTGCTTTTTGAATTTTTTTAAGGAGGGAGGGGAATGTTTTTCGTATGCATAAAGGTTTTTTTTATGAGCAGCCTCGTTCGTTTTTGGGTCAGTGGTATATTTTCGTGTTTACTTCCTCCTCGCTCGCGTATTATGGAGCAAGTTTATAGGTATAGTGCACGGAACGGTTTCGACGTGAACCCTTACCGCCTGTGACAATGATAACTTTTTATTACCGTAATCACGCGTGTCGCACGCGTACACTGCAGGAGCGCGTTGTCTATATACGTAATCTTATCGCGGAAGAAATCAAAACCGACGGAGAGAGAGATAGTGTCGTTCGCGAGGGGGAACAACGACATTAATCAATGTCGCAACCTTGCGCGAGTGCGCAAAAATACCGTGTCTATGTGTACGTACACACTGCCGGTGTGGTACTGTTATAATGAAACTTTATGAAGCGTGAAGAGCTGACGTCAGGAGAGTTTTTAGGAAAGCGTTGCTCGATTGGACGCTAGCGAGTCGAGCTAAAGTAAGGCTGGTTAAAATGTATTATATACGGCTCGGGACTGCTATTTTTCCGATCGGAATGTTTCCGGCCGACTGCGGCTATCCTCATGTGAGTGTAATGTGCAAGCGAATTAAATCTCAGCTGTTGTTTGTCTCTGCTGATGAAATCTATTTTTAGAGAGCGAACGTTTGGTTTCGGAGTTACATCTGTTTGTACGGTGAGATTTAAATATTGGAGAAATGTGCGGCAGTTCAATACGAAAGTATATATTAAGGAAAATAATAATGACAATATGTATACTTTCGGGCACGTGGAATTTCATTAAAATTTCATTATACGCTGTCAATATACGTGTAATTACTGTATACGTTGATAAGTTTTGCAATACGTTTCGGTTGGAAATTGAAGAACACGTGCTGGAATCGAAATTGATTGACGTTCATTTAAAAGATGAAATTTGATTTATAATATACATATATGTTCATTAAAACGTATTTAAACGAAACATTTATTAATATCTGATACGTCGACCAACTCATACGACAAAGAGCTGAAAAAAACTCATAGATTTACGAATAACCATATCGCGAAAAAAATCTTCTTATCCCCCCGAAACACCACCCCCCCCCCCCCCCCCCCCCTTGCACCACAAATCCACCCAACAAGTGTCTCTTCAATTTCTGATGCAATTCAGCTTACTCCTCGCACAATACCTCGGCACCTTCTCCCTCTTTCTCGTTCACATCATATACATCAGCTCACAGACTTGACCACGCGCAAGCAGAGTTGCAGGCATCGATCGTCGTCGTCGCCGCGGCGCTTGCTTGCTTGCTTGCTTGCTCTCGCTTTCTTCGAACTGAACTTAGAAGCGCGCCGTTTCGCGAGAAAGCGCCGGCGTGCATCACGCTCGCACGGTTATCTGGGTCTCTAGTCGAGTTCTACGTATGTGTGCGTGAGTTGGCGACATTGAATGAACGTATGCACCAGAGGGGCATAATTGGGTTAGAGGTGTGTGTGTGTGTGTGAGAGAGAGAGAGAGAGAGAGAGAGAGCAAGTGCACGAGGTTGGCAGGTGCTGGGATGGGGGTTAGAGGTTTGGTGGTTTAGGATTGGGTGAAGTTTGGGTGGTGTCAAATTTAATTTTCGACGTGACTTGTAGTTGTAAATAGTGTTATATTGAGTCAAGTATTGAGATTTCTCTC
>JAPYZO010015762.1:0-11449 GCA_030522905.1 Torymus flavipes | reverse complement strand
GCGGCATCGGAGATCCTCGAGGGAGGACGCAGCAACGCAAAATACAAAAGATACGCACTCCGTGTCACATCGTTTCTTCTTTTTCCGTCGTCTCTTATATATACCCGCCGCACGCGTCGTATCTAGGTAGACGATAACGCAAATTACATATCTCGCGAACGCGCGAAAACACACGAACGTAAGTTGCCGCTGTCACCGCATCTCAAGCGCTCAACACGCTATAATTATATACACGTGTACTCCTTTTTCGCTTCTTTGTGCGATTGGCCGCACCGACGACGCCGCCGCACCGACGGCAGATAGCGCGAACGGCGCTCGAGATTAGCCGCGGATAAAAGGAGAAAAATATAATGTCTATTGTCTCTTCGCTATTTTAATATATGGAGATAAGAGGTCGGTGGTTTTGAGCTGGAGAAAATTCGATAGTGTGTGTATTTTTTTTTTTTTTTTTTTTTTTTTGTACGATCGTGCAAGACTGGAGTAGGACAAGAAGAAGAAGAAGAAACAGAAAATAACAAAGACAATCGCTTGATTGCCACATGTACAGGCAACGTAACGCATGCACGCCTGCGTGCACAGACATCGGAACGAGTTTATGACGCGCGAGTACAGGTAAGAGTGAGGAACGAAAAAGCGAGGAGAAAAGGACGCATGGAGGCAGAGAGAGAGAGAGGCAGCATCGTGATTAGATAAGGTGGCCGGCGGCCGACATCAAAGCGCGACTCGCTAATCCCGCACTCCTTGATAACCGAAGGCCTTCGTAGAAGTTTCAGTCTTCCATCGCTCCGCGTGCGCTCGCTTTTTTTACCTATTATTTTCTCTCTCTCTCTCTCTCCCGTCTACCTATATATGTGTACTCCTTCGCTTCCTCTCCGTGTGGACTTTCCGCCCTTTTTTCGGCTTTCCTTTGGCCCGACCCACCACGCGTGCTCTTTATTTCCGGCTTGTCCGCCACGCCTTTCGATCCTCTTTCTCAAATTCGGCGCAACATTCTTTCTTTTCTTTTTTTCTTCGTGCGCGCCCGTCTTATCGCGCGAGTATGTGTACGTTTTTTTTTCTCGTACAGAGATAGAGCCGCGAGATAGGGGGAAAGTGCAGATATCGACCTTGTCATCGCAGAGACGGGCTCTATATACACATTTGTTAGTTTTACGCGCAGCGTCCCGATGTTTCAATTAGAGTTGACATTATTGTGCGACATGATCGACTCTCGAGTGGCTTGCGCGGCTCTTTTGTCGCCGCCGTCGATAGGACAGATTTACACGCGCCGATATCTCTCCGATTTACACATGTTCTCCTTAGATATAACAATTATACCAATATTTATATCTTTTAATAGGTATATATGTATTCCGCCTTTCGAGTTATTTCACACTTCAAGTCTGTGTGTACTGGGCCTCGAGATATATATATACATAAACGATGTACAACGCGATTACGGCGACTATCGGATTTCATCAAAATTTTGTCGATTGTTTTCACTTTGTAAACAATATATATCGATCGCGATCGAGCGTACATAACAAAAAATGAAAACGCCCGAGCGGTTTAAATGGCTGCGCGGTCAGCACGTAGTCGTAAATAATTTTGTCGAAATCTGATATTATCGGCGAGATCGATAGTGACAATTTGCCGAATCGACATTCCAATCGCAGCTGTAGTGTATATCGGTCCGACCATAAATTTTGCGCGGCCGGCCGAATGAGTTACAACCTACTTAGCACTTTCAAGAGAATGAATTATATCCGTTTTCTTTCAAGCTGCAGCTGTCGGGAATGTCCCTGCCTGTCTCTCTGACCACGATATGCAAACATTCATTAAAATCTATCCTCTTTGAAGGGTTCCGACTTTGTATAATCTGTGTGGCGGCGAGTCAATTGTATAATAATTGACCAAAAGATACCGTATTTTCGTCGGAAGAGCCGGTGAATTTCGATCGCAATGTGTAGCTCGGGTATATCGCGTAGTTCCTATATATCTATCGAGCGCATACGCGTCATAGCTGCGCATACAAGTGAGCGCGCAGGGGATTAACGCGGCGCGGCCTTTTTCATCAGCCGCCCGCACTGTGCCGTCGGATCTGAACGGCGTGCGTTCTTCGCGTCTCACTGATAATCAAATTGGTGAAGAGTGCCGCGTCTTCTTCTTTTTTTTTATAATGAATGACACGAAACTAGGAGAGTACGCGACACGTGTCGAGGACGAACGTCGTGTTTACCTATACTTTAATTCAAATATATATCTATATTAAATGTCTCTTTGTTATTTTCAGACGTTTTGCAAGTGAGGTGGTGAAGATTAGAAAGAAATAAATGAGCAGCGAACGCAGAAGAAGTTGAATGGGGCGATTGTAAGTAACGCGATATATACTGTAACATCTTGCCCCCCAGTTGAAAAGCCCTGCGTAAACATACATGTACCGCCACCAAGGCCGCTTTATTCGCTGTGTGCTCAGCGCGGATTTTTTTTTTTCATTCTCTGCGCGGTGACGACCTTCGCACTTTCTTCATATAAAATTGTACACGAGAGATGGGAGAGAGAAAATATTTGAAAATTCAATGAAACCGCAGTACTACAGAGATTTACGATCGCGAGTTTGATGTTTACATAACTGAGATTCCAGAGAAATATTGGGAGTTACAATGGTCGTATCTTCTCGATATGATATTAAAGTAAATAGAAACATTTACAATATAGTATTGAGTATACATTTTCTATATAATGTTTTTCGAATTGCAATGATGATCTTTATATAATGGATTATAACATTGCTTTGTTATAAATGATACCGTTTTTACTAAATTTGCATTTTCAAAGTCTTACGAAAATTAAATATCTCAACGATGGATTGTAATGAATACATGGAAAAAAATTAAACGAAGAAAAAAACATTGCTTTGTTTGAATTCGTACAATCATCTAGAGTCTCCGAGTGTCGAAATAATTTCGAAATTTCTTCCGCATTTCGTGAGATCAAGCGCTCTCATACTTTATCATAATTCAACAAATCCAAATCCCCCGTCTCCAAAGTCATTACAATGGAATATTACCGTACACTCGCACGCGAAAACTCGCTCTATGTATTCAGCAATTAACGCCAAACACATTGTATTTACCGAGCAACACACGCGCTTGATTTTTCAAAGCTTTTGTATAATATATGATAAAGCCGCTCTTTATATAAAATTATGCTATAATACAAAAGCGCGCTCTGCTGCTGCGGTAGACGTGTGAAAAAGAGACGCACACTTGGCGTGAAAACGAATCGGAAAATAATTAATCAGCGACGAAATAAATAACGATACATATAGCGTCATCGCTAAGAGGGCCGTCGGCGCCTTTCATCTCACGCCGATCGTAAGATCCACGTGTATTATCGCGTGCGAGCGAGAGCGCGATATGTATATTGAGAAATTCCGCGTGAGAACGTCGCGACGACGGGACTTTATTCGAAGAAGCGTAGGTATACACACACACAGAGAGAGACGCGCGCGAGTTGTAGATCGTTAACGCGAGCAAATCGCGAGAGAGTGGGACTTTCTACTCTATTAAGATGAGAACCTGTTTCCTGCGTTTTATATGCGTTAAAAGCGACGCGCCAAGTGCGAATGAAAAATAATGCGCCTGCGCGCGAGCTTTTTTTATTATTTCCCATCACATCCTCGTGGCAATTCGCTGAATCCGAATTTTATACGCCGACTGCCGTTGCTGCTGCTTCATAAACGCGACATAACATAAATCTCAGCGACGAGCGCACTTACTTGATTCATGGAAAAGTCGTTAGTTAGCCTGCGTTAAAAATACAATTAAATATAAATTCTGTGTCCGATTGGCATTGTTAGCAGAGTGTAGTATTTCAAAGGTCGTTGGAAATCCGAGCGGCGCAAACGTATGTATATATATACTGAGGAGAAAAAGGAACGAAAAGTCGTCGAGGAAGCGGTGGAAAAGTCCGATTCTACGTTCTTCACGTCCGACACGTCGAAAGTCGAGAGTGCGAAAAACGAGAGGAATATGAATAGGGGCTTCGGGGCGCGAGATAGAGAGAGAAAGAGAGACAGAGAGAGAGAGAGAGAAAAAGAGGGCGAGAGAAGACAAGGGGGGGCGGAAGAAAACGGGACTCGGGGGACTCGTTGCCACCCCATTACACCGTTTGCTCTTCCATTCCACGCTCTCGCTGAAGGACGATATTCGCACCCTCTCTCGCTCCGGCTTTTTCTCTTAAATAGACAGAGACGAGTTTGTCTCCCACTCTCTGATACGCACTCGCGCGCCCACGCTTTCCGCTATTTTTCCGCATCATCCCGCAAGGTACCATTCGTCAGCGGCCTCGCAATTGTGCCACACAGCGCATTTGTATTCGCGCTTTGTTGTTTTTTTTTTACGCGTTATGCAGTCGCCTTTGCTGCCCCGACAAATTTTACGCGTCCCCCGACGCTGTAGCCGCACCGACGGCGACATGTGCGCGCGCTTCGTATATTTATAGGCGGCCTCGGATTTCCGATTCCATTTCAGCGTGCGGCTTCGGTTTTTAAATGGACCGCCGCCAGCCGCGCGATTGCGCGGATCGGAGTCTCGCGTCCGTTTATGCGTTTACGAGGGGGGGCGAATATATCTGCTTTTTTTAAACGGTTGCCGGGCTATCTCCTCGAGGATCTTTCAAACGCGCAAGGCTTGTTCACTGAAAGGTGGGAGGGAGAGAAACTCACTCGTCGACCACTTCTGCACTTTCCCTCCTGCGAGCAAACTTTTTTTTATTGGGGGGAGCTTAAGTTTTCCCCGTGTCTGCGTGGCATCAGCTCTGTCTTTTGTTTCCTTCGAGGCTGGAAAAATGGAAAAACCGGTCGCACTCGGCGCTCGGAATTGGCCTGACGAGAGGCCTTGAATCAGTCGGTATATAATACCGGGGAGACGCGACCGAAAGCGTGCCGCAGGCCGAAATTTCACGCCGCCTCTGTAGCTCGAAGAGAGAGAGAGAGAGGAGAGATGATATATGGCTGTTTGATGCAACTGCAAGAGCGAAAGAAGGTGAAGGTTGTGACGCCGTGTGAAAACGCGTGCGCGTGGAATTATATTTGCGCGGAAAACTTAAATTCCCCGTACAATCTAATTGTTTAATGATTTTAATGTCGACTGCAGTAGAAGCTTTTGATTTGGCGTGCATTACGGAGATATCTATAAGGAAGCTATCGAAATATTCCTGGGAGTATTATCGCGAAAAAATAAGATCGTATAGATGTGCAACAGTACTGTATATAGGATTATACGCAGGAAAAGATTACCGGAACTTGAGCGCAACGCTTAGGGGCGGTACTCAGCTCAACGCGAGATTATACCATAGGAAAAGATCAAGGAGTCACCCTCTACCTCTCTGTCTAGGTCGAAAAGTCAAGAAGTCGAAGAAGAGAAGCAAGCGCGGGTGCCATAAGACAACGGGGGGGAGTTCCGGGAAGATTTGGCGGAGTGTGCAGCTATATAGCTCAGCGTGCGACTGTACGACACACCGCACTCGAGGCCGTCGTGGAGACACCGTTTAATTGATCTCTCATTGTGTTGGCTAAACAAATGGGACGCGGACTCTCGCAGCTCGCAGCTCTGACAGCAAGCGCACGCGCCCGTGACACCACCAAAGTCAGCCTGGGCGTGGTTGACTCACGATATACACGACGCGTTTACGAGGGGCGCATTGTCACCGAAAAGCCTCTTCGCAGAGAGAGAGAGAGAGAGCTAGCTTTTACAGAATTTTCCGTGATGAGAGGTGTAGCGACCCAGACTTAACGACGTCATCATGCTCCCTCTTCACGCTCCTCTTTTTGTTTGCTGTTTTCGGTTATAGGTGATTAGAGTGGTTTCAAGTTTGTTAGAGTAAAAAGGGATATAACGCGTTGAAGTATGCAAAGGGGAGTCGTATAAGGGAAAAGGCAACTTTGTTAAAATCTGAGGTCGCGGAGCGTCTCGAAAGTTGTCCGACGTCGCGGCGTCGCTCGGCGGGAGTGCACCAAAATGGCGGACTTGGATCAAGGGGGAAACCGCATTTATATACAGGCAAAGAAAAAGAGCCAAGTCCCGAGCATTATAAAGGGAAAAAGAGAGGAGCGAGCTCGCGGGTCGGGAAGGAGACGAAGAAAACGAAGGGAGAGAGCGGGAGAGGTAACACGAAATTGTAATACGTATTCGGAGCGAGCGAGAAAGAAGCCGCGCAAGCGCAATATAACCATAAAATGCAGATAATGGCCAAACGCGATTCCGAGGGAGCGAGAGAGAGAGAGAGAGAGGCGAAGAAAATTCCACGCTGGAAACGTGCAGCATGCAAGCGTCCTTTTTTGCCTCCGAGGAAGGAGTAACAGCTCGCGCCGGGGGGAATAAAAACGAGCTGGAATTTAATGGCCGACTCTGCTCCGCGGCTGAATAGAGAGAGAGAGGCTTGAAAGGGAGGAGCGAATGGGAAGCCGACGCGCCAGTGGCTTTTTCTCTATACGCGAGCGACGACTCGCGGCTGACCGTGCATAATACCTATACTACTGCAAGCGCGAGGATTTTTCAATTCTCATATACCTACGTCCTTTCCGAAAGGCGCGCTTCGACGTGTCTTTTACGATTAGCCCGACCGGTTGCGTAAGCCCAAGCCGTGAGAAAGCGACTCTTTTATTTTTCGCCCGCTAAATTCTTACTTCTCGCTGTTTGTTTAGTTCGAGGGAAATTGGCCGTTACCTCAAGGTGTTTCAGTTATAGATCATAATATTATATGGTGGCATTATAGTGAACAATTTTATAATAACAAGCGTGCATGTGTAGAGGCAGAAAAATATAGTTAGATTTCGGTATTAGAACAACGGATCATGCTTTTACGAGATTTTTTTAAAGTCAAAATGAGAATAATAGATAAATGATACGTGCACACAGAACAAAGAATTGTACAGCGAGACGGCAGGCAATAAATAAAAAAAAAGACATCGTTCAGACGACATGTATATAAGAAATTCAATTAAAAGTATACGTATAATCACACTCAAGTGATTGTTATATACAATTGCGTACCAAGAGCGTCTAAGGTGCAGAGATCGTGAAGGGCTGGGACAGACGTAGTCGCAGCTGTTGCATTCGTAATGTTGCACGCTGCAACAATAGAGAAGACAAATGAAGGTCTTTTTTTACTCAGCCGCACATAGAGTAATTCTCTCTTCCCTCACTCTGCAATGTATAACGTCCTCTCCGAAATTCGCACGCTCTCTTTTTGAAAAATTTTTTTTTTATCTCCACCGAAATTAACGAACAAAAAAATTTTGCGCGTTGACATTAAATAAATGACGTAAGCAGCGAATACACAATTTAGATCGGTAGGAACGAGCGCGCGTTAGACTGTCTACACATTTGATGTTTGATTACACGTTGCGCGCGGTGTGTATATATACGCTGTACGTTTTCTGTTTCGGGCCTTTTTACCTGATCGCAAGGCGCGAACGATAACGGTGCGTGCGACGTGTGATAACGATTTTCGAGATCACGCGATTTTACGGGTGATAATGTCGTCTGCCGGAGCCTTTGAAGATCTCTCGTCGGACGGACTTTTGAACAGTATATAGAAGACATTTTTTGAGCTGGGAATATTTAACGCTCGATTTTACCGAGTGCGTGTTTCTTTTTAATCTGCGATGGACGTTGCTTTATACGCGAGAAAATTGGGCATTAAAAATTATTTAATATCAAGTGTCTGTCATCATTAATATTATCGATGCGTTAATATTTATATTTAATCTTACGTTGGCGAGAAGATTTTTTTATTCGCGTTTGGATCAGCTAGAGTTAATTAATGCAGCAAGCATCGGGTGCTATAGATGACGTCCGGATATGCACCACTAAAATAAGCGTTTTAGAATAAAATAAAATATCCGGATAAAAGCAAATTGCTTTCTTGTCGCTCGACCGATAATGACGGACGCTTTATACGAAATTTACCGGCAATGTTAAAGATTGAATGCGCGACGGCATCCGTCGGCTCAAGGATCGCTTTCAACAGATTTAGCCCGGATGCTATATTGACCGAAAGTACCTCCAAATATAACGAGAAGCTGGACGATTCCCGCGAGTCTCTTCCTGCCCCTTTTTTCCCTTCCCACCGACCGAGATTATCTTACAAATATTTGAGTGCAATTAGATGTTTGCCCCGTCTGTTAAGCTTGTTTGCACCGCGCGCGCCGTATCTAGAACGCCAAGACGCGCGCGCGCGTTTTTCCCGACGCTCCGCGTCTCTCTGATAACTCGTACTCCCCTTTTGCGTGCGCTTAGATATGCACCTAGACGTATGAGAACCTTCCGGAGTTTCTTTTTATATTCTCATGCGGTTGATCGTCGAGGCGCCACTCTTTCAAACGACCGCGCAAGTCGAAAATATATACTTATATGTACGAAAAGTTAGCGACGGAAATTTTGACGGGCTGCTGGTATAGTCGTTTCATTTGAATTGATCGCTTTTTCTCTACGACTTATGTTTTCATTCGGGTGATTTTTTGAAAATTCAGAGCGATTCAATGGTGTTTTTAATGCTGTCATCATGGCAGTAACGAATAAAAGAAACTTTTTCAATCGTGTTCAAATTGTTTCTCAAGTGTATATGGCTTTCTAATATGCTACTTTTCATATTGTAACGCTTGCAAAAAGTTTCTTTTGTCTACAAGTATAACGCTATATACAATTGACACGAGAATCTTAATATTATAATATTGAAACTCTATAACGTGCCTATACAATCCTGTCTAAAGCTCCGTTCCGCTATTATATAATAGACGAAACATTACAATGAACATCCTAAAGCCGTATTTACAAACAGAGTGAATAACGGAGCGGAATTCCAAACAGCACTGCCTGCTTCGACCAATAATCTACAATATTATACTAAAAAAAAACATAAAAGTCAGATGTTTACCAGGATTCGGCTGATATTGCGTCTTCTTCATCCACTCGAATGGGCTTCTATTCTGGCCCGTCCGCTGAGCTGGCTGCGGGACATTATTATTGTTAACGACAGCGGCGTTATTATTATTATTAATCGGCGGTGTGCCGGGCGTCGCAGGATTGCTTATTTCATCGGACTCGCCAGTGAGCGGTGGGCTCGGATCGCCCGGCCGGACAACAGAGCCGTTGTTATTGTTACTCGGCGCCGCCTCGTCGCCGCTCCAATCGATCTGAGCCTGCGCTGCCGCCGCGCTCATCTGCATCTGGTGCTGTTGCTGCTGCTGGTGCTGAAAAGCCTGCTGCTGCTGCTGCTGGTACTGCAGGTACGGATGTCCCATACCATGTGTCCAGCGCGGCATCTCGTGCTCGAAATACTGCTGTGCTGCCGCCACCGCGGCGACGTTCTGCTGGTGCTGGTGGTGAACCGCCGCGGCGGCCACGGAGTGGGCATGCCCGTAACTGTACCATGGACACTGCTGGCTATCTGTCGCACCAAAGTGCTGCTGGTGCTGATGCGCCGCCGGCTGGTGCTGCTGCTGCTGCTGCTGCTGCGGATGCTGCGGCAGATTATGCTGCTGTTGCTGTGGCTGCTGGTGATGCTGTTGCTGGGCAGCTTGTTGATGCATCACAGCAGCTGCTGCCATGGCGGTGAATTGGTGCGCGTGGCTGGCAGGCAGCTCGCCGGCGGGAACCTGATTCGGAGATATCGAGGGCGAGACCGTCTGCTCGACCGGCGGCGTCTGCTGCATACCCGGGCGGTACATCAGCGAGGGGTAATAAGGCACCACGTTACTTACGTCTGTCATCTTGGAAATATTGTCTCTGTTTCTCCCACTCACGTGGACTACTCGGAGCTCAACTCCGAGACTCTCGGTTATACACTAGCTTGCGGCCACAACGATGGATATATAGATATATATCTATAGAGTGTGTTTATACGATGACACTGGGCCGACACTTGTTGTTATCACACGAACGCGCGCACCACACAACAAACAAATATTTGTCTTTATACTGTAGAACACGACAATTGAATGGGCACTGAAAGCTCGCAGCAGGTGTTGCGCATCCTGTGCCCGCTCAAGCTGCAATGCGCGACTCTCTGCGGGATCGACGAGTTATATCTATACTGGTCTTGGTAGAACTTTAAGGAGACTGTAAGGACGCTCGACTCCTAAGTGCCTGCAACATCTGCCACTCTATAATATAGGCGAGATGTTGTAGGATCGAGCGACGATCCGCTTGTGACTCTCGCTTCTGCCACGATTTAGCAGTCTGACTCCGCCCGGCACTATAGGACGGCCTCCGTCGCGCGACCACTGCTCCCACCACGGAAACGCACCGCTACAGCCGACCAATCGCAGCCCGGGCGATGGCGTCCGCTGCGCCGTCAATGCTGCGCGCGATGCACAGCTGAGCGGGGAGATAAGAGAGAGAGAAACAGAGATAAGAGCTTAGAAGATAGCCAGTATGTGGCTGGTGCACAAGTGGATTTTTAGCCAGCTCATTTAGGAATTTAATATGACTGCGCGTGTCTTTTCGATGATGTTTATCATCTTGCACGATTTCATGAATTTAGATACTAGGGTGCAACATAGAAAACGGTGCGTGAAATAGTACAACTTTTTATTTGGTAATAGGCTTTGGTAAATAATATTTACAAACGTATTAGTTGGACTAATTTCCGACTGCTGTACAAAATCTATAAAATCATATTTTAAGCGTTAAAAACCACGCTTTTTTTGTCATAATTCACGACACCAGTCAAAAGTCATACCATATCATGAAAATACTGGACCGTGCAGTCCTGCAAAGCCGCGCTTATGCACCTGCTTCCCTGCCCTTAAGCACAGGATAATACAGAATATCCCTTAATTCGATCATATACCTCTTTTACCATATGTCAATAAATCATCTTTGCACTGGCAGTAATATCGTCGATATTTGGAAAGTAAACACTCATACTCAATGGCCCCATGTATATATACAATCAATTCCCGTCGTAAAATTTTTAAGGGTGAATTATCTAATTTCGTACAGCAATATTTTGCTGTTTAACCAATAGAACGTAGAAGATTATATATGAAAAAAATCCAAACATTAAGAATATATCATAAAAACAATTTATTGCAGATAAATAGTTCCCTTCGAGCGAAGAATTTAAAGAATATCGCTTTACGGCGCATTATAAATAGACAAAATATTGCTACTCGGGATAACCTATAGTTTGACAATTGTGAAAAATATACTTAACACCTTAAAAATCAACATTTTATATACCGAAAAATGTGTGTAAACAAGTTTCACGACTATCCCAGCGAGCTTTTATATGATCGCGTTCAAATTCATAGAGATTACTTGTTATGTCATACGAAACTAATGGTACTCTACGGAGACAAATTCATCGATGAAGCGTATAAGAAATGGGAGAACATTTAATAATAATACAGTTTTTGAGTCGATAAAATAGTATATTATGCAACAAGTGTGTAAAATCG
>JAPYZO010015749.1:0-16287 GCA_030522905.1 Torymus flavipes | reverse complement strand
GTATATATACATGTGAAGCTTTTAACATGGAATCAATTTTTCACGCTCGATATATTTTTATCGTCTAATGTGTTATTCAGCCAACTTGAGATCATCACCAATTCACTCCAACTGATCAAAACAGCAACACGTATATAGAGATCAAAGTACAATCAAACAACATAAAAAAGAAAATTTACGCTTCCGTCTACCGGCCAATAAACCCTCTCCGAGTCATCGTCCCCGCTTTCCCAGCCGCCTGACAACGCCAGCGTCTTAATTGGGATTTTTCATTCGCGGCGAGTGATAAAACGGGAAAAGTCCTTTCGAATTTCACGCTCGAATTGCGTCACGCGCGCAGGTGCAGTAGCATGTTTTTTCGCGTATGTACCTATAATACGTGTATGTGTATATATAGGCGAGCGGATATGGGCGAGTCCGATTTGAGTGGGTCGGACGTGGATCTGTCTCTTTGTCTGCGCGAGTGTTTGGCGTTGGGTGAAAAATAGGGTAGGGATTTTATTGTCCTGTAAAATGCAGTTTTTTTTTTATTGTATACTTCGTGGTCTGAGTTGTATACTTGATCGATTTAAAGTTCTATCGTTAGTTCGCAATGAAATTTCTCAAAAATTGTCTCTGCGGTAGCCGTGATACCGTAATTGGCATTCTTTGACATATAAAATCACATTAAAATAGAGATTTAGATCTAATCGGTATAGTTTGTTTAATCGTATCAATGACGTCGAGTTCAAATCTGCAACTAGACCGCGAAAATGTATTTTCAATTTTTAATCGATCAAACAATAGGAACGTCCGTTCCCTCCCCCTAGGTTACTTTCCATTTCATTGTCCCGACACCTTATACCCGACCTAGATTCCTACAAAAATCAGCAACCCGTTAAAAATCGAAGAACGAATTAATGCTCACAACAACTACGCTAACAATCATGACCACTGGTTTCAACGCCTACGGCCACCATCCCGGGACTACTGAATAAACCATTTATCATCTATTATCTACTCCCACAGCAAAACAAACACACACACACGTGCCCTAATAACAAAAATATACCCAGGAAAAAATGATCTTTAGAAACTAGAAACTACTACCGCAATTTCTCCCCTCGCGCGCGGTATAATGCGACATTCATGCCCCGAAAACAATGCATCACAGAACGTCGCTCTCCTCGCCTTTCTCTATGTATAACGAACCCGCGGCGACTGCCGCCTCATTGATTTATAATACGGAGACTCGCGTTCGCGAAATTAACAATCGCCCGCGGCAGCGAACGGTGACTCCTTGTACACCTATATTATATACTCTCTATACACGAGAGAGGAAAAGATCGGCGCGTAAAATAACGAGCCGTTTTTCCCCTCGGCGGAAGAGCGACGGTTAACGATCACGGCCGCAGAAAAGTGAAATTGTTCATGCCGCTCGATCGTTAATATAACTTGGCGTAGTAAGGTTGGCTGGACTGTATATAAGCTTTGATATATCGGACGGCGGCGATCTGAATATAAGTTTAATCGGTTGCTGAAGTGCTCGGGCGATAAAATGATGTGTAGCTTTGTATATTGTGGTTATGAACGCGCGAGCTGCGAGATGAACGATGCGGCGATGAATTTAATTTGCACTACATTATACGTAGTTTTTTAGATCTTGTCTACAACTACAATATACATATCCTAGACACGATAATCACCCATATCCTGAAAATCTAGAATCAATACGCACAGTCACTTTCACTATTTACGCTACATATTCCCACATCCTTCCTTCGAATCGTGCATTCGCCAAGCGCCACTTCACTTCACGAGAGAGAAAAAACAAAACGGACGCAAAAGAAACCGGTCGAGTTCAAAGTTACCCAACGCAAGCGCGAGAAACTGACCGACAAAAAAGATAAGACACTTTTATAGAGAAGGCTTCACTCTATATAACTATAAGTGCCGCGGCCGCTAAGCCGGCGGCTCTCTTTCTCGTCTTTCTTCAGCGAGAGACCGCAGGTAAGCTGAAAAATCGCAGCGCGGATGGCGCTGGATGGTAGAAAGTAGCGATGGTGATAATTTTATTGCGAACGATTGTTTGTGGGTCGATGGTGGGTAGGTATTGTTTATCGGGAAGAATGAAATACTTATCAATTTGTAAAGCTTGCCAGAATGAAATCGAAGAATTTTTATACTAAAAATCAATTTTAAACTATTACTTGCGGCGATTCAGATTTTTACTAAGGCTAAAATTATTATTGACAAATTGATTTCGACATATAATCACGGTAGAAAGTGAATGGTAGCCCGCTTAACTCGGTTAGTTAGCTTAAGTGATATATAAACAGTCTAACAAAAATCAGATGTGATGGATTGGTGGTTAACTGGTTGCTTAATAGAAAGTGTACTTTGCCAGGCTTAAAAGTCATCTCGACGACGACCTGTAATTTGCGTTGGTATTATTAAGCGCGATAATATATATCGGAGCCACTAATCACGAGTCACGAAACTAATTTCGAGTTTTTGAAAAATTTTTTCTGAAAGTAACGGCGATGATAAAGAGAGGGAAAAATGTGAAAGACGCATATACCTACCGTTATCAACTCTCTTATCGCTAATAGAAATTAAACAGAATATGAGAAGATTTTTAGCTTTGGGAATAAGTAACGCTTTGACCCAATTACCTCCAATATACTGCTCCACAAAATAAAGATTTTTCAGACTTTTTACTGGCTTTCATCGAAATAACAAAATTCTCTTGATGAAGCATTTTCAATTAACTTTGTCGAGCTTCAGCTTTTCCTTTTTAAAGTATAAATAAGTAGAAATGTAAATCTCTCATTCCTTTTAAGAAAAATAATTCGTATAACAACGTTTCTAATTCTTAATTTTTGATTTCAACTTTTTCCCAAAGCATTTCAAAATATCCAACGATACAGAATTTTTTGCGCAGGAGTATAAACACGCTAAATCAAAATCTAGATCCATTCTACAAACCTTTCCCACCACCATCTAGATTTTCACACCTCCCCTGTTTCAAAATCACTTACCACTCACGCTACACTTACACAGCTCTCTCACACATACACTACAAGTGGCGTCATTCGATCCGCAAACCGATCGCTTTTCTCCTTCTCTGTCTCTTTTTCTCTCTCTTTCACGCTGCAAGCTCTCCGGCGCTCCACATCACGGCGCTAAATATACGCGCGGGAGAGGACGAACCGCGCCGATTGCGAAACGTCGTCGGATTGCACGTGAGGCGCTCGATTTAACGCGGGCTTTTCGATTTCCCTAGCCTGAAATGTGGAGCAGCGAGAAAGAGAGAGGGATATATATGTCGGTGTTTGTGTGTTTGCATAACGGGATTTTCGCGATTACGAAGAGGGCTGATTTGATAATGCTGGAAGAGGGAGAGAAGGAGAGAGATTAATCGGTGGGTTAATTTTCGCGGAAGGTGATTAATGGGAAAATTTCACGAGAGTTGGGGCTACTTGGCGAATGCAAGAGCGAGCGGCTTGCGTCATCCGATTTTGTGCAACTCTCGCTTTGACGTACGGTTTCTTGGATAAAATTTAATAGTACGTTTTGAAAGCCGTTGTGATTGAATGTTTGCAAAGATACTAATTCTGTGTGTTTTTTCGATTATTATACGTTAAGTTTGTGGTACTGAACAGTGTAAATTTTAAATGATTTTAAAATAATCCACGTAAAAATAGTGCCATATGGTAAAATAAAATTAATGATTCTTAATAATTCAAATTTTCTAGGTTTATAGAACGGTGTCAAAACGTGACCATTTCCCTTTCTTTTCTTGATTCACGTTAGTTTCTAGTCGCCCTTTGTATACGCACTATGCACTCATTTCTATTATAAATGCTTCTTTCGTGTCATGCGTCTCTTGTCCCATTTCACCTGTCACACTTGTTCTCCACTGTGCTGCTTCTTTCACCGTCGGAATATAGATGAAGACAAAATAGCTTCAAAATTGAGCGTGAAATGAATTATAATCTTCGATCGACTATTTCTAATAATTAATGAGTCTGAAGTTTGCATCGTTGGAATGTAACGAAATAATTTTTGCAACTAAAGTTATTAAACAATGTAAATTTTATCAAGACCTTTGTCATAAAGTTATTTTATACTACAGAACACTAAATCAGCGTACAAAATAATATAATTTTGAAGAAAATTCAGTATTTTTTTTTTAATTTCGTTGCACTTTAACGTTGCAAACTTCAGACCCAAAATAATTTAACCAGTACAAACGTACATAAATTTTATGAAATTCAAATCCATATAGTATTAAATAACTAAGCAAACTATTACAACAACTTGTCAATTAACTGGGTCACAGAAAATCAATAAATACTTTCATAAATTCCCGTCATACCCCATTTAGCGGCTAAAAACTGTTACATCCTCAGTAACCGTTACAACGTAACGACGACACAGACTCTGTTGTCCGCTGGACTAAACCAGACTCGTCAAAGCAGCCGCGACATATTAGCTCACACGGCTGCATTTAGATTTTCGTGCAGTGCATCTGTTTCGCGTATTCATCGGGCCGAGATCAGCTGAGCCTGCGAGAGAGAGACTGTCGAGAGGCGAGCACGCGCTTTAGAGGGCCTATAAATAGCAACAAACACGGATTGTTTATAGGCTAACGCCAAGAAATTTCACACGTAATCGTTTAGCCTGCGAGGGGTAATAAGTAAGATTTCAAATTTCCCTTGTAATAAGATTTTATTTTTGTACAGTTTTTAATGTAAGATTTCAATAAAATCATTACGTGGTTTACTATCTATTAAAGCTAAATGTAAATAAATGGTTGTCGGATAAGTATATTGTACAAATAACCGTACCATGACATAACGAGGAAACTTCATTTTCCCAAACACGCCATGCTAATAAAACTGATATACCAAAAGTCCATAAATTTTTACCTGCCACCTATACTCTTGACTGTTTACCGAACCCTTCCGCCCTTACAACCAATCTTTATCGTCTTCCGTTTACCTATCTCGTGACCAATCAAATCACCTCGAACCTAGGTAAATTCCTACCACGATTCCTCCCAAACACGCTAACATCAACCTATCGGCAGCCCGCAATAATGTATACCAACCAATGCCAAGATAACTCCTCTCTCACGGAACAAAGTGGCGAGAGAAGAGAACGCCCGTCGCGAGGTCGAAGGACGCGGAATCCACGGGACTCTTACTTTTTCATACAAAGTATGAGAGTATAAGCGCCGCTCGCTGCGCCGTTGCTGCCATATAGCAAGGAAAAAAACACCGAGGACGCGTCGTCTGCTGTATAATAAAGTAATGAAGGAGCGTATATGTAAGTGTTTATACGAGGGAATAAGTGTGTAAAGCTGCGTCTGGGCGAGAGCCGTTTTTGTTGAGGTTCCCTGGAATGGGGGAATTGGAAATGTCGCTTGATGGAGGATGCAACGAGGTTTTGATAAATTAAATGAGTATAAGCGTTGTTTGCAGCGTACGTGATGATGATGTGACTGTGAATAGTGGATCATACCAAGGTATCATATACATCCACTGAGTTCTAATGGTTAGTTGGATATGATGGACTATAGAATTATGTTTGGTTAGCAAAACGTATTAATAGGCGTTTTATAAATGAAAATTTTTTCAATTCTGATTCTACATCTTCTGATCATCACAATTTCAGACAAATTTTTAATCAAGCAAAATGAACTATTTCCAGTACCATCGGTTATATTACCCAGAATAGTTGTACTTCCCAAACGAATCTAACATCAAATAAACTTTCACTTCATGAAGTAAAAATCCAAAAACTCTCAAAACTACCTCATCCCCCAACCTACACCAACCCAGACGACACAATTGAGAAGAACAAATCAGCCCCAATTAGTCAGAGCTATCCGCTGACCTCTCCAACCCGATCTGGAACGATATCGCACCGGTCTCCGCTCACTCACTCACTATATACAATCCATCCGTGCAGCAACGGCATCATCGCATGCGCGCACACGGGACAAAGACACCGTGTCGTTGAACCTGGCGCCCCGGACAAAGGCTACCGGGGTTACGCCAACCGGGGGATACCATCTGATTCGATATCTTTTTTCGCTCGCGAACTAGATTGCAGAAGGAGAGACACGACCGTGCAACGCGTGGGTTGTGATATGTATACATGACACGAGTCGTTGCGAATTTAATGGCGGTATCATTACGTGGATCAATTGGCCGCCGCGCGCAAGAGGAGAGAGAGAGAGACCGTTGAAGAGTTCTGACCTGGTGGTTGGTTGGTTGGCCTTTGGTTTAATTTGTTTGCTGCGTTCGCGTATGTAAGTGTGTGTACTTGGCAGGCTATATTGAGACTAGAGGTTGGACTGATGTGTCGCGAGAGAAATATGGGTATGGGTGTAATAACGGTGGGTGCGCTTGGATGAACTTACGTGGTGGAGAGGTTCTGAGTAAGTAGTGGTTACTTATAGAGATTGAAACTCACCTGAAACAGAAAAGATACATTTGTGTTAGACGCTTCCTTGAAGTTGTTACATATATAGGAAAAAGTCATTTTCTAAGATAAGGTTACAGTAAATATTTTTATACTTTAAGAAAATCGTTATAATATTTTAGACATTGAAGATAAAGTGTTATAACTGATTACTTCGGGATTAAACATATATTATAAAGATGTAAAGAAGATAAAAAGTTTATCAACTCTCACACGACCGTACCCATCAACCACAAAACATCGATAAAAAGAAATCGACAACTACCAATTTCTTCCCAAACTTCGAAACTCTTGCATCCAATCCACCAAGAATTAACAATCCCCATACGATATTGCAACAGCAACGACCTCTCCTCCGAACCAATCAAAAATTTCCCAACCACCAACCGAAACCCCGTGCAGCCAACAACCCATTCCTTTCATTTCCAATCACACGCGCGCAGACTCGGCGGCCAACCTCGTTCGAATCCCATCTGGAAAACAATGCCGCGCACTGCTCGCGACGACGACGACGACTGCGAAAAGAGCTGTGCGCGCATGCATGCATGCACACGTGCGAGAGAGCTGGACGATGCGAGTGGGCGCGACGGCCTTGGCCGGTAAGTACGAGTGAGTGAGAGAGAGAGAGAGCGAGAAAAGGCCGACGGACGAGCGAGTGTAGGAAAGGAAGTTTTTTTGGTCGCCATTTCTCTCTCTGGTCGCGAGAAATGCGAGTTTGAAAAGTTGGCGACAGGTATTTTTTGATTGGATGGGGAAATTTATGAAAGCCATTGACAAGGATGATTAAGCGTGAGAGTCGGAGTTTGGGTAGGATATTTGGAGATAAAAAAGTAATTGGAATTGTTTTAGATTGAATGAAAGTTTGTTGGCTTGTTAAGTTCTTCATATCACATGCTTAGAAAAATACAGCTAAGTGTGGTGTATACTATTAAGTATTATGATTTATAATAAGAAAAAAAAAATCATTTCTATGCGATAATCAAATACTGAGCAGTCGATAAGTTCATTTCAACATTGCACATTCACAAGCTTGAAGTGTAAAAAATATTTTGTAAACTCGATGAACGAAAGATACCGGTTTCAAGACTAGAGCTTAGAAAACTGATTATGTATTTTGTTTTTTTTAAAGAAAAAGCATTAATAAGATAATGAATTTTTATGAATCGCCATAAAAATGTGCAAAGTAAGACTGCATTAGCGTCAAGTACCGTAAAAACAAGCTCGTCGGAATAAAAGACGAAGATAAATCGAAAAAGGAATACGGCCATTTGCATTCGGAAAGAATCGGAGTCAATTATCATCGAAATTTATGCAAATCGCTCTGCTAACAGCATCAACGCCGGACACGTATTTATCTGCGTCTCTTTCTTTATTTCGCGCTTTGACGTACACCAGAAATGCGCGTCGGTTGTCTGATTGGTGCCGTAGTAAAGTGTTTAAATTTTATTTCAGATTGACAATGTTTATGGTTCGTGCGAATGTAAACTATTATAACCAGTTTCAATATTTTCTATAAAGTTAGGATTACAATTATTATTAAAGAAAAAAACACTACATTTTCAATGTAATAATAAAATGACAAGAACAATAATACGATGTCACAATAAATATAGAACTCCGTAACAGCTCATCCTCGTATCTGTCGTAATTAGTACAATATTAGCATCATACTGCAACAAAAGTAGCACAATCGTCTGCCATTACAGCATCTCATTATTCGAGGCTTACCCTAAAAAATCTTTTATAAATTTCCAATACTCCCTATCCAGTCTACCAATATACAGCAACATCTATTTCCAACTACCTACCATCACAGATCTACCACAAAATCCGAAAAAAATCCCATCTTCAAAAGTCAACCAACCAAACGCACTTCGCACTCTCGGATCACTTCTACCTTAACCAGCCAATCCGACATCCGACGTGAACCAATAAACAAAACGTGCGATCCACGCGTATCAACAAACTTATACACGCATGCACGAGCTCTTCGCGCCTTTCCTTTGTTCGTCAGCGCACATCGATTTATAATCTTGCGGTTTCTCGGTCTTTGTCCTCCTCTCGCGTGCTATATACACGGTGTCGTGTGTTGTAATTGATTCATTTTGGTATTGAGAGGGTAAGTGCTTTTTAATTGAGGCAGAGCGGAAAATTTATTTATCATTATTTGTTGGACATTGAATTTGAGTGACAATATCAAGTCGTGGTGTGGGAAACCAGAGTTTCGTAATGTGGGATTATGAGATGGATTTATGTATTGTGACATTGGGATAAGGATTGAACGGGTATAAAATATTTACAGAAAACAAGCTTTAGCTATGTGCAGTTTTAAAAAACTTTACTGTCACGAAGAAATTAATGACTATTGGTTGAATTTTAAAGTGAAGATAAAATGACGATACTTCGAATTGAAACAAGACTCTTTCTGATTTTTATACATTCAAATAGATACAAAGTAAACAATTCTTCACCACTTTTACTACCACAATATCGCCATTAATAAACATTTTCACCCACTTCTACCAAAACCCACTTCCCATTAAAATGCACAGCACAACCATCGATTCACACTTCACTTTACAGAAGCCCATAAACACACCAGCTCTCCAATCTCGACATTAAATCCAATCCCATTCTCAGCACTGTAAACACAAATCAGAATGACACTTTCACTCGCGCTAACCCAGAACACCTCTAACCCATAGGGAACCTCGCGGCAACCTCCATTTCCAGCGGCAGCGGCGATACATCAGCCGTTCGTCGTTCCTTTCGAATCTCGCATCTGTATATGCATACGTGTGTATGTATGTACATACACCTATATATATACACTTTGAAATTTACGCGCCGCAGATTCGCGATGAATTTTCATGCGCGCGCGCGTGGATGACGACGAATTTGTTTGTCGCGCACTTCCGTACGCATAATTTGCGATACGGGCAGCTGACGCTATAGGTTGCTACGAGTTGTTGCGCAATTGAATTTTTTATCGTTTTAGGGGGAGATAAGGTGATTAATTGTGAGAGTGCGAATTGTGAATCAACGCTGATGACGGTGGCAAAGGCTGTCGTGGATTTATTGATACGTAACTGAGGAATTGTATTTTTCTATGGTTCTTTATTTTGGATTGAGCGTACATTGATTTCTCATTGTTTAATTCTTTTTAATGAGTAATGAGTTTTATCGAATGTCATTATTGTAGAGGAAAATTAATTTGCAAGCGGCTTGAATATTAGCGGAAAGTGAAATTTCCGCTCTCGCGCCTTTTCCATTCGAATCGTAAAATCGATCGTGAGTGAAATCTTAATCTCTCTTGCAACAATGCAATAAAACCTCTTTTTTATCCCTCCCACCAGACGCGCAATTCCCAAGATTCCACTTACAGCTTTATTGAACTTTTTGCGCCGCGGCGTATTCGTTTTCCCTTTGTACACCGGCTCACGACGTCGTCACGTTTATTTTTCATCAATAAGTATTCACCGACGTAGCGTAAATAAAATTATTTTCACTACTGTATGTGTGTGTGTGCGATATTAGCAAAAATGCGAAGAATTGAATTGTACATTTTTATAATAGGATTGTAGATTGGAGAGATAAGTCGAAAAATATATTTACTGTAATAATAATAATAAGTATATACACGCGAGACTAGTAGAAGCACGCGGAAGTTACGTAAACAAATGTAACTGCAGAAAATCAATTATGACATAAGAATCCGGCACGTTTAAACAGCGTGACGTTGTTTTATAATAGATGGTAAATAGTTTTACAAGTATTGACACTAACGTAAGCGTATTAGAAGCTGAGGTAGAAGAAAGTTATTATTACTTATGTTTAGCATAATCCCGGTTGTAATCACTTATTTTTCTCTTATATTTATAACATGATGATGAATATTTTCAGAAATTCCAGCTTATTATATCAAAATGATTCTGGTAATTTTACTAATAAGAAAAATTTTAGCTCTTAAACTGACATATTTATAGCCACTTTCATCAAAATAGCTAGATTCTAATCTAAAAATTTTCAAATATAGATTCTTGAAAAAATTTCAATATTATTTATATTTAAAATAACATATTTTCATCTATATTATAATTAAGCATTCTTAATAGAATAGTTTTATAAATTATTTTGTTAAAAAATCTAAACCAATAAATAAAAAAACGGGTTCCAACAGAAACAAAAAATACTACAAAGACATTTGCTCATCGAAACATCTACATCACGCAAAACTTAACAAAACTCCACTAACAATCCTCTCCGCACTACACACACATTTTAATTTCCCCTAATTTTCACCCGCTTTCCCATTACCACCCGCACCCTAACCATTTTACACAACCTATATCCCCCCCCCCCCCCCCCCCCCCCCCCCCCCCCCCCCCCCCCCCCCCCCCCCCCCCCCCCCCTGACTCGACGTAATTCACGCGCAGCAGAGTCAGAAAAAAAACGAGGCGAGTATTATATAGTAGCGCGCTTTGTCCTCGCGACGCACGTGCGTCTGCCGCAGTTTCTTTTTATTATCCCTTTTTCTCGCGAGGCTTTGTCCGCGTTTATCTTTGCTGCGCAATTTGGCATTTCCCATTGCTAGAGAGGATTATACGGGTTATCTTTTTGGTGCAGAGTGAGAATTAATGTTTCTAACGCGTCGCGGCGGCGGTTGCTTCAGAATTTTAATTTGAATTAGGAATGGAAACGATGATCTATATGATCGGTCGAGATTACATACATTTTCACACTAGACTTCTATTTGGAATATTAAGGTTCTTTGGATCCATGGTGGATATATAGCTTACGTAAAATGGTATGCGGATTTATGTTTAGAAGATATTACATGCACGCATAAATTATCCGGAGAATGTCGCGTGCGCGCTTATATATAACTTATGAATTTCGATGAAATTCCTGAAAGTGCGTTATACAGCGTTAGATGAAGCATGGCGCCTTATTAGGAAGTTATGTCTATAGGATGATGGAACATATTTTAGAGCATTAAAGAAAAATTGTGAACACATCGCGTGAATTTCATAATTAAAAAGGCTTACTTAGTTTTGATTGTTGTAATTAATTCTAGTCATTGATACTTGAGGGAAACCTTATTAAACTTATTATATTGGCATTTGTGCGATTCATTTTCTATATGATTGATTGCGGAACTCTAGTATTGGAAAACTTCACGTAACCCGAGTTATAGAGAATGCCGGCATTATTAGCGATTAAGTCAATTCCAGCATTCATTAGAACAAGTGATTTACCGATGCAATGCCACTTAATGATTTTTTAACGTATAAGTACAAGCTTAACAAGTCTTGTGAATGGCACAGTAATTACTACTCGTCTTTTAGATAATTTTTATAAGCTTTTCATTGTTCTTTGTGATATCATCCTTGTGGCGATTGTACAAATGCTAAAATTTAACAAATATAATAGTATCAAAACTGCAGGGTTCCTGCCATTAAAACTTTTGGTAGTGAAAAAGTCAGATATCACGCTTGTTTAGCTATTCTATATTTCAGTTCTCCTTTCCTCGTTTATTTGTATACTTCATTGTTTCCCTAATCTTTCAAACCCAAATCCAAAAAAAACGCATTTTCCCACATCCAGCTCGTAATAAAAGGGTTCGCCAATCGCACACAATTCCTCCAAACAACGTGCACTTATTTTTACATCAAACACTCAAACCCAATTACACCCCCACGCCAACAACCCAAATTATCCCTTTCTCTCTCCTCTCTCCCTCTTTCACAGAAGCCTTCCAAGGAACTCGCGAAGAAGAAAGTGACAAATTGCCTCTAATTCTATACGCTCGTCTCCCGCCGTTGCGTTCGCGCACGCGAAAACCGCACCGTGAAGTGTATCGCGTGCGCGCGCGCCGTCCCCGATCGATGCACCGGTGTAGTGCAACAAAAAAAACGTAAGGTGCGGGGGAGGGAGGCAAAAAACATCCTGCGGGCATAACGCGAGCGTCACGGTCGCGAGGTTCTCACGTAGACGGTATGAAAATTTCGTGGATGGGGTCTAGGGAATTTTCATCGCGCAGGAATTTCTATGGGGAATTTAAAGGATGAGGGTGAAGTTTCATCAAGTTGAATTGAGATTTATTTACCTATGTAATAATATAGAATGCTTTGGTCTAATGATGCAGTTCTTTAGCTACTGAGATAATTGCATACCTTGGACTTTTTACACTAGTATTTTTAAACTAATAATGAAGACTTTTTATCTTTACTGACATCTTTTCGCTATACACGCCTAGAGAGAGAATAATAATCGTTATTAAGTTAATCAAGAATCAAATAGCGATGAACTGGAACGCTGACGGTACATTAGAGCTGATCTGATAATCGAGATGTTAACTATTAAAATGCCATTAGAATTCTAATTAATAATCGGATCAACGTATTTAGATTTATGCGTGGAAAAATTGAATAATAATGCACGCTACGTTGTAGAAATAATAATTTCGCGCACGAGGATCCTTGGAAACGAAGTTTGATTGATGCACAAACGAAGTTGGCTCGGTTATCTTTGCACGAGTCCATCGATTTATGAAAATTGAATGCATATTCATTCGGCGTTGTGATATTAATGATTGTTAGAACGTCTAACGGAACAGCAGATGGTTGTCATTAGATTAGAATTATTGGTAATGATCCAAACAACGGTTATTAGCATGAATCTTCAAATCATCGTAATAGGCTGTATGTAAGATTCTGCTAATGAATGTTGGTACTGTAAATAATTTGAAAGACACAGTAAAACATTTTCACCGAAAGTATAAATGAAATTAATGATGAAAGTGAAAGTGTGACGAATTTTAGAAAGATAAGTCGGTGCGTTAAACTTGTCCAAATACTCATTGCATAATTTGATTTTAAAAAAAGTTATCGCACACATTTGAATAAACGCGATAAATTTCAAAATCTCCCGAGAAAATAGAACGCGATTGGAAACCTATAGAAATAAAAGAAAGGCAAATGACCATAACACATTTTACAATCTATTTCGTTCAACGATAAATAAAAATAGAAAGACAGAACACGTGTGTGGAGCGATGTAAAATAAACAACTCGAACAGCTACATAAAAGTAACGTTCCCCGTTTTTTATTTTGTAACTAGTATAGTTTAGTAACATATTATCCTTCGCAAGAATCATTAAAACTATTTCTCTACTTATACTGACATTCACTACCACGTTTTACAAAAAAAAACTCCTGCATTATCCTTAATTAAAAACAGCTAAAACGGAAATCATTAAAAAAAAATATTTTCACAAACTTTTTCCTCTTCCACGTGAAAATCCTTAAAAGAAAACAAACTAGCGCGTCACCGAAGTCAAAGAAAAAAAAAACAACCAGTGCATCATACTTAACGAGGGAGACGCAGCTCGACACAAAGAAGCTCGCTCGCGCGCGCAGAGTTACACATTTTTTCACCTGGCCGGGCGCGTATATGCACGACAACGGAATTCTTTTTCGAAAGTCGCGTGTAAAATCGGAGACGAAGACGACGGCGATGAAAAGGGAGACGAAGAGCGCGGGTTTAACGAACCCAAACAAGAGACATCGCGTGCGTGTGTAAACATAAGCACGAGAAACGCTGGCGCCTGCGGGGATTTTGAGGTTCTAGGGACGGAGGTGAGTGTGGTTCCTGGTGGAGGACGGTGATTGATTAGAACAGAAGGGTTTTGTTTTTCGAGGAGTGTTGATTGCTTTTTGTTAAGAGTTCTAAGATGAATAGGCTAGAAAACTATTTTGTATTTTGAAATTAATTCAAACGTGATATAAATGCACAAGACCATTTTTTAAATTTATTCGTATTGCTGTTCTTATTGTGGTTTTCAAATTGTAATTTAAATTACTGACTTTAATTTCCGGAGACTTTCTTACGAGTTTGACGCAGAAAATAAGATTAATTTTATCGTTCAATTACCGATTAGATAACCACCACATTCGAACATCGATTAACCAGCAATTACATGCCAATAAACTATAAACATTTTCCATTTCCCATCGAAATAATTTATTATTGTCCTTCACTTTTTCCGCAAATGACATCTCTATCGACAATACGTTAAGCTTACGCCATCACAAAATCCAAATGATAATAATAATAATCTCAAATATACTTCTCGGAATAATTAACGCGGCAGTCTGTAATTTGAAGTACAACATTTTACGCAGTTGCGCAATTAGCGTTGCGCAATCACTTTTATACAGGGGGGGGGCTGCGCCGTAGCGAAATCCACCACCGATGTAAGTATTTAAAATTTTTTTTTTTCTTTCACTTTGATTATTTAGCGTTTCCGCGCTTTTATCGCTCAGCCAAGTACAAGATACTGATTACTGTGATTTGCGAAATGGGATGTTTAGGGTATGCGTACGCGCTGCGTACCTTTAATTAATTAAGTCTCAGGCATGGGTATAAACGCATTTCTTTTGAAATTTATTCTTTGATTTGGAGCTCGGCGCTATACAACTATCGTAACACGTACTAAATTGTTTAGCGCAGTGCGCCTTGCCAATAACCGATTCGAAATAATTATTCATTGTTTCTGGCATTTACACTCGACACTAAAAATACATAACTGCACGTGCCAATCCTCCTATAATTCATTGTTCTAAAACAATATTTCACTGTAACTATACATAACGTCGCAAATTTACAACTTTTTTCAACCGAAACAAAGCAATCCGCGCAACACTATACGAAAGACAACAAAAAACGACGCGACAATGAGTTCTAACGGCCGTGTCTGCCTAAGTGCATTACGTAATCGACAAAACCGTCCGCGCTCACCTCATTCTCCCTTATCTCTAGAAATCATCATCGAATCGAAAAATCGCAAAAGACGAAGAAGAAGAAGAAGAAAGGGTTTACGTCATACCTATATACTGGGCTTTCGTTCGGCCGCGTCGTTATCGCTGCTCTCGCGCGCTCATTACGTAAAATCGGAGCGAGCCAACTTCCGAGAGTGCGCGGCGCGGGCTTTTATCTCGCGTGTAGTATATATATATATATATATATATATATAGACGAGCAGGAAAAATTGATCGTGTTTTGTTTTTGTCGGGGTGGGCGAGATGCGACTGATAATGAATGTTTTGGTTGAGCGTTGTTGACACTATAAATCCAAGTGTCGCTATTGCGTGGTAAAAAATAATCCTTTAAGACGGTGCTGATGAGTTATTATTATATGTTTCCGAATGTCAACGCAGAAGCGTGTGTGTGTGTGTGTGTGGATTTTTATAATCTTCTTGACATTGAACGAATTTCGGTTCGGAATAGAATGTACAAAAGAAATTTTATAAAAAAGCAATGAAATACGCATATGTATTTTTATCAAAAATAAAAGCAAACCAATGTCACATTTTTATTCCCCTCTACAACGACGTGTAACAGAATTTTAAAGATATAGACCAGCAGTAAAGTTTAAGGCACCTCATACCCGATCTAAAATTAAAAATTCAAACAGCCACAGAGACAACCACAACGAAACCTCGTCCACCGTCACCTACATTTTCCACACACCATCCTCGTGCCATCGCCATCCATACCCTCCCCCCTTTGGCTCCAAGCTTCCCCCTTGGATCGTAAACTTCAAAAAGCCGGCGAAAACCACACACACGAAATTAAACTCTCCCACGTTATCGTCCTCTCCATCTCTCTCTGTCTCTCTACGCATCTGCCTGCACCGGGGCACATCAAAATGGAGCGAGCCGGCGAGTGTTTCTCAACGCGTCGCGGACAGGCGAGAATCGGGTCAGGGCCTCGCGCTGGCAACCGAGCGAACGCTCGCTCGCGCGCGC
>JAPYZO010015729.1:0-10725 GCA_030522905.1 Torymus flavipes | reverse complement strand
CCGATAAAACATAATCGGAAGAAAACATTTGTATTAAAAGGGAGCAGGCATCGATCACTCTAAGTACGAAATGGTACCCATGTGAGTAACCAATAGTGACATCACATTGTCGTGGCCACGTGGCTCTTTATTATACTCTCGTTGCCGCTTGATGTATGACTGTCACAGTTCATTCAACTTTTCAACTGTGATCAAATACTGCAAATTGGTATTGTGAACAATATTTCCAAGTGTTGGTATATTCTGTAATGTATAAATGCATAACAAATTGTCTGGTATCACCAGTTGAAACGTCATAATATACGTTATTGTTCAACTCATATAACGAAGAAGAAGTTTTCATTTCGGTTTCATATTCAAATAAAGTATTTTGCAAGCACTTTATGACTCAGTTCATTTGAATGAATCGTATAACCATTGCAGTTTAAAATGAATAATTCATCCGCGGAGCATAGGCATATAATACAGAAAATTTAAAATCATACGTAATTCTATTAAATGGCTCCTCTCGGCATATAGAAAAAAAAGAAAAGATCTTGAAGTCTATCTGACATTTACATCAGAATCGCATATCCCTTAAGCATCTCGTGATCAGCCTCGACCCATTTGAATAAATAACATTTGCGCGCGCACACACGCGACTGCAACAAAAAAAACACTCCCTAATTCATTCGCGATCTTCTCTCGCGAGCGTGCGCGCGACTTCGAGTCATTTGGCAAAAACTTTTCAAGACAATAAACGTATATCAATTCAATGCGAAACTTTCCTGCCGTAGTTCCCCGCTTCTGCGCTCGCTCTTTGCCCCCTTCCCCCCTTTTTTCATCCTCCTCGCGCTGTAATGGGCCGCAGGAAGCAACCCCCAGGAACTCATCCTGCGGCGCTGCGCCGGGGTTAGACGCGGGATCTTCGCTGCGCGCGCGCTCTCCATAAGCACGGACTAATGTCTTTGTCATGTTGACTGTCGACAAATCGACCCTTATGGGAAAGAGAGAGAGAGCGAGCAAGAGAGGATAGGGAGAGACCGAAAAACGACGGGAGCGAGGATGAGACGGCAAAAAAGGAGATGAGCTGTACGCTTCGCTGAGGATAACGAGCGTGCGGGATTTCGGCTGGGAGTCGCTTCTATCTCTCTCCTGTCAAAGCCGAGCGTACACGCGCGTTTCTTATTCAAATTTTCCCGCGTGTAATGAGCTAATTTTCCAGCGTCGGTCTTTCGGAGAATTGGGTTTTGTGCGCGCGGGGCTGCGCTTGTGCACGCGTTTTTTGGCCAATTAAACGAGTTGAGGCTTTTTCATGCGGGCCGGCTTTATTCGTTTACGTCGAGGATTATAATTGTCGCCTTATTAATGTTGCGCGACGGCTGCTTGAAATAATTTTCTGGAAATTGGTAAAATTGAGCACATTAATTATAACAAGGTTGAAGAAAAATCGTATTTAATGAGAAATGAAGATTTTAACCGATGGATTGGTGAGGTGAAATTTAACTTGGATGTAACGTGTTTCTGAATTATTGATCTGTCAAATCCAATTATCATTGTAAATTGTTAATAACATTACTTATATTTCAGGGAAAATATTTTAAAAATAGACATATTAAAATAAACTAAAGTGTCAATTAAGAAATAAGTATTATATATTAATGAAAATTAATCAACTTAGCAGAGTTATTAAATTATTACCATCTGAATCAAATATTAACTAAATACACACAACTTAATAAGTATCGTCAATCCGATCCTAATTTGATGAATTCTAAATGAATCAGCATTCTACGTACTCAATATCACTAATTCTGACAAATCGTCTGGAAATTATATGGCCTTAACATTATCTTTACGTCACTGACGACAAATTTTCACGTCAGTCAATACTGAACATATATACATACTTTTAATCCAATTCTGTTAACTCCAATTAATAGTTTCTCTACTGACGCTTACTGTAAACAAAACAAACAAAGGAAAAAAATCCGTCAAACGCACCGTTTAATATCATCCCCGCGTTGCCCCAACAGTGACCCAACCGTCCTTACTCATCGAGATTCGTGATTAACGATTTCCCGATGCGCTGCTGCCCGGGAAACCGCATCACACGCAGAGAGCGAAAGAGGGAGACAGAGAGAGAAAGAGAGCAAAAAAAGGAGAGGGTACACATAACGCAGGAATGGTCGCTCGCAGAGTAAATCTTTGTCTCCCGTAACTCGAGCGCTGTCTATATATTTTTCGGCGAGAGGTAGCTGACGTCACGCGGTAACCGGAGACAGCGCGCGCGCGGGCAGTTTTTACACGCAACGGGATCCTCGATGGACGAGGGAAAGAGTCAAGCTGCGGGAAAAATTCATGAAAGCCGAAACGTACGGTATACGTGCATGCGGGTTATATTGTGTGTGCCCGCTGTCGATCGTGTCATGTAGGATAGACATGATGGAGGGGTCAAGTCCGAATGTGTTGATTAAGTTAGTTTACGATTCAAATTTTACCGGTTTGTGGTCATTATGATATGTCTGCGAATGCGGAATGTAAGCTGTGTAATTTTTATGAATATCTATTAGTACAAGTAGGTTTACAGGTGCGTTTTCGATATGTACAACAAATCAGTGTAAAATAGTAAAACCAATCGGAATGATTTTGAATATAGAAGACTTTTTATGTAGTTTGAAAAATTAACATTTGGGTAAAGCTTTTATGAAACCGAATTCCAAGATAATTTATAGAATAGAAAATTAATCTTTTTAAAACGATTTTATAGACAATACAAACGACTTAAACTATATAATGTAAGTATACAAATTATAATTCAATTTCTACAATTCGATAATCATATTTGTATTTTTTTGAGAGAAAAGACCACGGAAGTATAAAATATTATGTTAGAGGTTGTCGTCGTAAACATCTGGCGCCTTCATCCACAAAAACAACTCGGATTTTTGCATTTCGAATTTTTATACAAACTGTCGTAGTTTTTATAACTTAATGTATACACACGCAAATTTGTAAGAAAAGGAAATTACAAAATTGTCTGGCTTGTAGCGATAGTAACCAAAATAAATATAAAAAAATATACCAATAAAAGTGCAGAATGCGAAAACCGTAATTAAATTTACTCGTTGAATCATTGCATCACGCTTATAAAATAAATCTCCTCTTTATCGCGCCTTGAAAAACAAAGCAAAACAGTAAACGTTCACCTTCATTTCGCAAGTCATGAATTAAGCCGCACAGTCCCCGACAAATCTACGCCCCCCACGCGACCTTTATATTAACACGAAAAAACTTAATGAAGGAATTTTTTAATAAACATTAAAGCGCCGCGGAGCGCCGTATAAGCGGCTGCAACGCGCAGAAAAGAAAGACGAAGATTCGGAGCGCGAGCGGCGCTATTAGACGGCTTATCTCACGGAAAGGAGTCGGGAGGGGTACGCTGCACTAAAATGCAAATCGAGCGAAACCGATTTAATTAAATCAGCGGGCTATACGTGAGAGCGCTTTTCCTCTAGCTCGCTCGCACGCGCGCAAATTACACACTTTACCCCCGGCAATGCACACACAGCCGCAGCCGGAATAAAGTGGGAATCTCGAAGGAGGCCAGTCGGGAGAAAGAAGACGACGAGCGAAAAAAGAAAATTAATCGACGATAAAACGTTGTTGATGCATCGGAACACCTCACCGGGGGGATAATGCGCCGGAAGATTTATTCGGCCTCGTCGAATATCTCGCGCAGCGTAAACTCGTTAAACTATTACGCGGCTGGATCGGGTTCCCTCGGCTCTTTTTCATTATCCTACAGAGGAGTGACGAGCCGTTGATTTATCGGCTCGCGTGTCCGCGGATATTCGACTCCAGCGGCGTGGCTTTTTTGCATCGGGCGAATTAGCCCGCGTTGAGGGTCGAGGGGCAACCTGCTTAGGAAGTTAAACAGCCGTAAGGGAAAAAGACGAGGCGGCGGGGAGTGCGAGAATCGATCCCGCTTGAGTGGCGGAAGGGGTAATTGCGAGGGATAATTTTGTCGTTAAGCGCTCAAAGTTTTCGTTGGAAATCGTATTTGATGTAGACGTGTGTTGGAATAGTGATAAGTGTGTGTAAAAATTATACGTTCGCGGATGAAAACAACTGTGTTGTTGTCGTGGAAGCGAAAAATATAGGCAGGCGGAAAATTGATTTTATTTTTACCTTCTGGCTCATAATAGAGTTTGATTCTTATGTAATTTCCTATACTACTATAAAACTCCCATATATATAGATATATTGTCTTTACATTTTGCGTTTCAAAATGTGCGTATTGTATACCTATATAATATGGAAGTTTTTTAACAGTGATATATCATGATGATAAAGCGTAGATAGCACATATTTATAACACTTGTTTGTAGTAATCGGCAAATTACACTCGAGTTTCTGAAATTATCTATTTGAAGTGGCTTGCAGATAATGAATTCAATGACGCCAGTTGTACGCGAATGTTGGCAAAGTTTCAATCCTACACAGCAGATCTTAGAAATAGAATATCTTCGCAGTCGACTTTTGAACGTCGAAATTGGCGTTACTAAAAACTGAAAGGAACTAGAGAAATTTTTATATCATCACTAACATTAAAAAGAACAGTGTTTTCTGAAAGTATTTGTTTGTTTAATTACTTCTGTGATTGAGATTCGGCATCTTTTAAAGTAAACAGTAAGTATTTTACTAGTTTTATTATTCATTATCATTGAGATTCATATATGGCAAAATAATAATTATCAAAATATCAGTCGTTTAGTATAGCATTAAGTGTGCACGGTTAATAATATTGTATACAATTTTTGTTTCATTTCCTTCTTTTTTTTATCAATTATGAGTAAACGATTCATTCAAGAAAACCGGCGTATCTTAAGAATTTCAATGAACGAGTTTTACTGCCAAAAAGCGTTTACCTTACTATTTTTGAAAATGCTTTTGCCAATAGTATTGCTTAAAATAATTCATGTAAATATTCACAAAATTTTATGCGTAAACATCTGAAAATTCACGAATTTAGCGAAATATTTTGGTTTCTATGATGATTCTGATTTTGAAAATTGGGCTTAATCAAATTGAAAAAGTGTGTCCATATACACCTTCAGAAACAGTAGGATACAGAATTTTTGTCTATTTTTTTATTTTTTCTATAAAAATCAATTACTTGACAACTAAAGCATGATAAAATGAAGAATGGTGAAATGATGAAGAATGATAGAAATCTGTCACTCATCCTTATAATAGATCTTTTACCAGCTGTAATTTTTATATATCTTAAAAATAGGTTCTTTATAAATAACTCTATTTGAAAAAAGTGTCTTTAACACAAGAGCTTCCTCACTTCTTGATTTTTAAACTTAACTCAAGTCAAGGTATAAACTTTACCAAGCTATTAAAATTTAAAACATATAATAATCAAAACTATCCTTTTAGAAAAAACAATGCTCACTTTCAGTAATGACAGCGAATACCAAACCTATCGACAATGAAGAGAATGTCGTCTTCGCTGATCTTGAACCATTGCTACGGAAGTGCTTGAACTGCTCCCAGCTTCAGGTAGTCGAGTACACGGCTACGAAGCTGGTTCCTATCGGCGAGAACTACAGTAGTTTGTTGATAAAGATAAATGCGAAGATTCGTCGGAGTCAAGATTCAAAAGAAGAGATGCTGCATCTAGCTGCGAAAACGATAAGTCGAGTACCTCGGCCGATTCTCGACTGGGCATTGTCGATCAAGAAGGAGATCTTTGCGTACCACGAGCTGCTACCAGTATATAAGGATCTTGAGCGGGAAGTGGGCATCGCGGAGAACGAGTTGATTGATATTCTGCCAAAGTACATTGGTCATCGGTATTCGTTAGATGAGAACAGTGAGGTGCTGGACGACGATTCGTTGCTGTTGATGGAGAATATGAAGGCTCTGGATTATTACAAGAAAATCTGTATAAACATTGATATTCAAAAGATATAATATTCAATAATATTTGTAATTTTCAGGTCTAGACATCCATCACGCCAAGAAAGCACTGAAAGCCGTGGCAAGATATCACGCTCTCGGCGTGACTCTGAAACAGAAGCGTCCTGATTTTTTTGCAAAAGCGGTGGCTCAAGCTCGAGTTTTGGGGATTGATTTTGACCAGATGTTCGAGGGGTTCGACGCGTTGTTCAACGACTTTAGAAAAGATCCTGCTCTTGTTGGTAAACATCTCTCCTTACTTGAGTCGAATTACGACGATTTTAAGAACGGCGACCATACATTAACCGTATCAACGGACGAGATCTGGTCCACATTGACGCACGGCGATTTCTGGGTGAACAACATGCTTTTCCATAAGGACGACCATGGAAACGTCGACGATGTCAAGCTCATCGACTTCCAAGTGCTTCTCTTCAACAGTGCACTGAAGGACCTACCGTATTTCCTGACCGGCAGTCTTGACGATACCACGAGTAATCATATCGACGAGTTGATCGACATTCATTATAACACGTTTATCAAGACACTCGAGCGCATGGGAATCGACACTAAAGCGTTCTCAAGGGAATCCTACGACAAGGAGATGAAGAAACAGGCAATCAACGAATTTCCACTTTGCGCCCTAGCTACAAAATTCTTTGTTCACGAAGTCAATGCAGAGGAAAAGATCGAGGGACTCATGACAAAAATTTTTGAAAGCGAAATCAGTGATGTGTTTAGGAAAAGGGTGGAGAGACTTGTACATACTTATGAAAAGAAGGGTTGGTTTTAACAGCAGTTGACACAATAATTATAGAAACTTGAAAGTTTCATAGTCGTGTAAAGAACATTTGTGGGCTACTGGGCACAGGCGATCAGTATGACGGCTAATCAGCGCTAGGTGGCAACAAGCGAGGTCACGTATAATTTTTAGAGCGCTCGAAATGACACGCCATATTATTGTCTGGCCACTCAAATCTTAAGTAATACATTTGTTAAACTATTGGTGTTTCAATTGTGCCTACATTCACTTTATAATTAATTTAGGAAAGCTATTCGATGAAGCAAGGAAGATAAACTCATATTACGTAGTCAATACTTACATTTATAGGTATCATTTTGATTATCACATACTCATGTGATCTAATGTTTGACAGAAAGCAAAGAGCAATGCATGCATTGATAGTCCTACCGATACTTAAGATAATGTCTAGCTAGGTCTTATCAAAAAAGAAATTTTACTGATTGTTACCAAGCGAATGTAAAAACGTCTTAATTCTTTCTAAAACATGTTTTTATTGAATAAGTTACCATCAAGTATTTAATAATTTCCTAATTGAACTATGATTCTATAATTTACAGAAGAAAAACGTTTATATCCATCATTCCAAAAAAATAAAAAACATATTTTAAACAACAGCGTCGTTAATATAAATCGTGGATGTATGATGTTTGTTAATATTATATTACTCAACGAGTGCACGAAGTAGATATTTTCTGCACAAGTTACGTATACTATTTTTCATAAGTAAAAGTAATTCTGAATTAGAGAATACTGTAATTCTGAAGTACTTTCTTCGTCGTCCAACCCGACGAAATGTAGTAAAATTTATTATACTTCTAGTAAAGTTCTGTTATAGTTACAGTATAGTACAGTGGAGTAATTTTTCTAAAAACATTTCTCTTCATTTTATCATTTATTTGATATCAATGTTAATCGCAATTTCGTTTTTATAAAAGTTAGAAAAGAGTAAAACGCGATATTTAATTTATAAGTCCTATTATTGCATGCAGAAAAGATCAGTTTTAATATTATAAATAATCAATTTTAAATAAATCTCGCATGACAGTGCTTTAAGCTCAAGATAAACATTCGATTTATCAGTATAATAATTGTATTTAATGTTGTAGATGTAAAATATTTATATTACGATTGTTTGCTTGCTTATCGTTAATGAGAAAGTATTATTATGAGCTTAAAAAATGTGTAGCGGCTATTTGAATGAATTATTCAAAAATAAGTCATATAACAATAAATTTTGTGCAAACACTGTAAAATCGGGAGAAATATGATGAAAATTAAAAATACTCCCTCTTCGCACAAGCTGATTAAAACAGACGACAGAGTTTGCATTTAAATTCAATTTCACTTCGTTTCAACTAATGAACTTCATTGTCCGTCCGAGGGAAAATTTCATCCCTTCATGTATGTTCATTCTCGCCTTCGCGTATGTGTGCGCGCGCACTACTCATCAAAAGTGCATGGAACCGCGATTCCTCGGGGCGGGAAAAAAATATCAATCCGCCGCAGACCGCAAGTTATAATTCGAGACATCGGCTTTTGCACGCGCCGAGCTCACGAAGGATTTGCCCCTGAATTCGGCGGGATTAAACGGAACCCGGAGAGTTGGTGAATATTTTACGGGCAGTGCGCGCGCGAAACAATTTCTCGTGCATACGGTTGAGGGAAAAAAGAGGAGGGATGGAAAATTTTTCAAAGTGCAAAGAGGCAGGTATATATACGAAATGAAGCTTATGAGAGTTCTGTGAGTACAATGTATTATAACCGTAAAAACTTTTGCATTATAAGGTTTATTCAAAAAGGATTTTACTTTAAAAAGCCATTGTACAATTTTCATAATTCGCTAAAAAATGGGTAAACTCTATACTCCAACACAAATACTTATCAAAACTATGCTGAATGCTGTAAACAAACTCCTCTACAAAGCGAGTTGTAAATCTAAAAAAAAAAAATAATAATAATAATAGTGGAATCAGTTAACACACAGTATAAGTTTACATAACTTTTTTTTTATGAATCAATCTGGTAATCAACTGCTAATTCCATCCTGTAAACTAAGTAGGACCTGTTGAAAAAAATGAGTTTTTAAGTTTAACTTATAATTAGTTAAGTATTATTCTTAACACCGATTTCAATGAGCTTGGACTCCACGACACGAAAAAGCATGGGAACGTTTTCTCAAATAAAAGAAACGGCATTGTTAGATTTGTAGATGGGTATTTTGATTAGTCTACTAATAATAAAAAAATAAAGTTTATTTTATATTATTTGTTTAAATTTTAAATAAGGTTTAATGTACTAGAGATTTTATCTATTATTAATTATCGAGTTATAGATAAATAAAAAAATCATATAAAATGTTAACCCGAGTTTATTTATATAGGAAACATCTGAAGCGTGTTTCTTCCGTTTTTCATTTCTTGCAGAAAATGTGATCATTTCATCAATGTAATTAATTTACTTTTATTCAATACCTCGGCATATTGGACAGTCTAACATAGGTCAGCAAATACATATAATCTGCTAGAAACGCGATGACGAAAAAAGCCTGATTAAAGCCAAATTTCCGAGATGGCACGCGAAAAAGATCACACGCGGACTGAAAGCATTTGTGCGTACCTGATGGAATCAATAATTAAATTGCGATTCTCGAGTTTTACGCGATCCGATCATTGCATTTCACACGAGCCCTATCAAATGCCCTATTGAAAGTTTATTAGCTTTTCCTCCTCTCTCTCGATGGCTGTACCCACTCCCGTTACCCTCTAACGCACTAAAAACATTTTGTTTCGCTTTAAAAGCAATTCTGGAATTCGCATTAATACCTTTGCACTTCGGTTCCCAAATCGAGCGGCTGGCAATTTTCAGTTTTCTACTAGAAATTCAATCAGCTCGTTGTTGATTTTTTTCAATATCTATCGCATACGCGTGTAATACGAGTCAATTTTATTCAATTCAACCGCTGTATAATGAAACGCGATCCTTTAGAAAAAAATGTTGTGAAATATGATGCCAATTCAACATAAATAGCTAAATGTAATATAAAATTTGAAAAAAGTTATCTATAACTTGCTCTATTTCTGTGCCGACCTTACAACTGCGACAGCAATTTTCATCAACTCGCGCGTCATTAAAAAACTAATTTCCCACGACAAGAGAGACTCCGGCTAGCCCCAAAATAGAGCAAAACCAAACTCTCGCAACGAATATCGGGATATTCCCGAACTCCTCTCTGCCACTGCGGTCTTTTATAGGTAATAAAAGCCAGCACGTACGTCGCGCGCTCTCGGCCGCTGCAGCGCGCGCGAAAACTCCGATATCGCAAGAGACGACGCCGGCAGCTGGGGGAATTACGCGGTCTGACGCGAACGCGAGCCGTGCCACTTTTACCCGCGCGAACCTTCAAAATGATTATAGCCATTGTTCGTTCGTAAATCCTTCGCTATTCGTCAAAAATCTTTTTTGCGTTGCTCAGTCTCTGGTTTGAGAATGAGGAGCGAGAAGTACGTATCCTAAGTCGTGGTCTGGTTTATTCGTTTTTTCAATCCTTTATTCGCGGTTCTGTGGCTGTGGTTTACTTGATTTCGGGTGGTGATTGTAGATGTTTCGGAGGTCACGACTTCCAATCAAAGAATCAAAGTGGAACGGGACGATGTTGAAGCTGTGGAGTGGCGGGCTTAGCTTTAAATGTTTGGAATATTTGGAAAAAAGGGCTGGTTTCTTTTAACGGGTGGAATTCGACGACCCGAATCGCTGTTTTTCTGTTTCGAGTGCTTCGGTTTGTGATTTTAAGCAAAAAGGAAAATTACTGAAAAATAGAAAGATTGGATAACAGTAACACGTATGCTATTCACAGGATACAAGTATAGATTATTTAGATTATTTCATTTTTTATTTATTTATTTATTTATTTTTTGGTTACTGACAATATTTTGTTATTCTTGAAATACACTTGATTCTCGAACGGAATTTCT
>JAPYZO010015723.1:0-11790 GCA_030522905.1 Torymus flavipes | reverse complement strand
TTTTACATTTCTCGAATAAAATATAGCAAATGTTAGATTGCAGTTATAATTACGTCTTGAGGTGGAAAAAAAGAGAATGATGTAAGTTGAATAAGTTGCACTTGACACGAAAACGTAAGCCACTTTACGAATGTACAGTTGTTCCATATTTGTTTCACTTATTCCACTTGGCCTCATAATATCAAAAAGACAATTAGCAGCTGTAGTGCCGTAACATTATAAAAGAATCTTTATTCACTCTTACTCTTAATTTTATTGAATAAATGCTATATCGCTTTACATAATGAGATTCAATTTTTGTTATCTTTAATTATTTTAACGGACAGTAAAAATAAGTTTTAATTAGAATAAACCTTTCATTTCCAACATTTAAGAAAGTCACTATTTTTATATTATAATTTATTTATTTAACTTGAGTATAAATACAAGTAATTGTAACCTACATATATACATAATATATTGGATACAAAAATACTTTCTAAATTTACTAGTTTTGAGTTTTTCAAAGAAAATTTGTCATAAATTCAAATTCCTTATCTCTACTAAAAGACTACTTTTTCAGAACACATTAACGTACAAAGTGCACCTCTTCCACCACTCCCAATCCAAACACCTACTCATTCCACTTCCGCAATCTTAACTCCCTCTCGCATTCTATACACATCCAACTCATAGGCAGCCCAGGTGTATACATATATTCTCATTGTCGCGTTTTACTGCTACCCCCACAGGGCTACACGAAGCCGCGCGAATACATCGTGACGGAATGGCCGGTGACGAAGAGCCTCGGCGAGTTCTGGTCGCTGGTTTACGACTACGAGTGCTCGGCCGTCGTCGTGCTCTGCGTCCCACCTCCCAACTCGGCCAACTATCCAAGCTTCTGGCCTGAGGGCCGGCACTCCAAGAAGTACGGGCCCGTGTTCACGATAGACCACATCAGCCATAACCATTATACCAACATCAAGACATGGGTGAGTGTTGATGATCTGTACGCGTGTGCGTTTGGTTATCGATGTTTCTTTTGATATTAGATGGTTTTAGAAAAGAATTTTTTTTAGACGCGAAAGAAATGATTGTAAATTTTTACGAAATTCGTAATTTTTAAAAAATATTAGAAAATTTACGAGATCCTTAAGAATTCTGATCTTTTGAACGGTGAATTTCAGGCAATCTGACCTTTAATTAGAAGATGACTAGTTTTTTCAGCATTTTTATGTTCATATTTTATGAATAGTGACACGTTAAATTAATGAAATAAGGAATTCATAAAAATGATTAAGTATGTCACTTAACGTAGACTATGTATAAAAAGCTCTATTGCATGTTAGCCGTTATTCTACGAGCAATTGTTTGAAATCAATACGTCTGAATCTGGAACTTATCTGAATATCTATTATAATCGGCTAACTGTATTAATCGGTAATAATTTAATCAATTTATTATACGTCTTGCAATCCTATGCCTTTAATGTATCGGCATGCTCTACTATAAATAAGTTAAATATCAATCGACATTTATTCAGTTATATACCAACGATATTCATAATATCACTTAAATGCATATCAGATCTTGTTTAAATTAAACGGCGTTCTACTTGAGAAATTGAGAAAAGTTTCGAGACAATTTCATATCTATAATAAAGACATTATTAAAAGGCAAACTTAAAAGACATTCCATCTCAATTTTATTCATTATTATTTCATAATTCGGTTAGATGTCCTTGCTGAAACTTTTGCACTTAACCGTATCTAAAAAAAATGCTATACCATACACAACAGAAGCAATATATGCTATTCGAAATACTCAAAACTCCTGCCTCAATATTAATTACAAAAGGAAACAGCAATTTTCTCCCCTATTCTTCTCCACACAACATATATTTTATATGCCTAAATCTCGTATCTAACGCATCCCCCACTCACCACCTTAAATCACTCGCAACAGGTGTTCCGCATAAATAAGAAGATCGTCTCGCTGACGGAGCTCATGGCAGGCGTGAAAGCGCCACCGAAGACCGTCCAGCTGTTCCAGCTGACATGTTGGCCAATGGGTCAGGCGGTGCCTACGTCCACCAACAGCCTCGTCGAGCTGATGAATATGGTAGAACGCTGGCGTCAGCGAACGGATTACGGACCCGTGGCAGTTGTTTCGCCGGATGGCCGGAGCCGCTGCGGCGTCTACTGCGCCGCAAACGCCTGTATCGAGCAGGTCATTCAGCACGGCGAGGTCGACATCTTCCAGGCGGTGAAGACTGTGCGTCGACATCGGCCTCAGCTCGTTGAGAATATGGTGAGGACTTTTTTTTTGGAGTGGTTATAGATTGCGAATAAAGTGTCGTTACTTGTTTGGTAATTGTCTGGGGGTAAAGATTGGGTCGTATTTTATATGGAGATGAACGATTTAATAGTGGAAAACTTTAGTTTATTGGTTTAACAATGTCATTTAATTTATTTTGAACTATCGGTGTTCATTTTTTTAGCATAGCGCGTTTAAATACGAAAGGTAATATATCCAATATTCAATTTGGACTATATTTGAAACATTATCTTTTAATTGCCCGAATTTAAATCAATTGAGCAGCGTCAATTTGTGCATGAAGTATCCACTCAAAGACTGAATGAAAAATGCATGCTCCGCAAGCCAGGTAAAGGTTTTTGTGTTTGAAATGGAGATCAAATGCACACTGGATTCCATCAAAGAACTATGTTCTGAATAAAATTTTAGATGGTATGACCTATTTTACGTGAAATCTTAGCGTTTATTTGTGTGCTCAGCAATGTCCTTTTTTATGATTTTTAACAATTTTGTTCTGTATAGCTATTGCAGCGCTTTCGTTTCAAATCTCGGTTTTTAGTACGAGTTCACGCACACGCACACGCACACGCACACGCACACGCACACGCACACGCACACGCACACGCACACACACACACACACACACACACACACACACACACACACTGACTGAGAAGTAAGTGCTATACTATAACTATACTGCCAGGCCAAATTTACGTTTAATTGCTTTATGCATGATTCTCTGACAGTAAACTGGTGGTTCACCGATTTCAATGTAACTGTTACAGTGTTTATTATGCTTGATGATATCGAATATTCTATTGTTTGAAATTTGGATTTAATAAAGCGAATCAACGACGATTAATAATATATTTAAAAGTACTTATGGAATCAAATCATTTGTATAAATTTTTTAAACAACATTCACATCAGTTTATTTTATAACTTTTTCTCCTACAATCCTAGCCAATTTTTATAAAAGTTTTTTACTTATTTTTTTCAACTATTCTTGTCATTGCAGACGGAGTACAAGTACTGCTACGACCTCGTGCTCCACTACGTGCTGCACTATCTGAACAAGGACATGAACGAGAAGAAGTGAGAAAGCGAGTTGCGGGACGAGCTGTGGTTCATCGAGTTCGGTCGCGGCGCCGCGCTGCCCCTCACGCCCGAGGAGGCGCCGGCTGATGGCGAGCCGGTGGTGCCGTGCGCCCAGGGCCGCGTCGTCATCGAGACGACACGCCCGGCGTCGCCGTACTTCGCCACCTGCTCGACCTACCGCCGACAGATCCTCGAGCAGCAACTGTCGTCGATCGCCTCGACCATCGCCGACGGCCTGCCCTCGACGTCCTCGGCGGCGAGCATCGCCGCGTCCAGCGCCGCGAACCACCAGCTACACCACCATCACCAGCATCAGAAGATCATGGGCGCCTGCTTCACGAGGAGCGCGACCCTGGGCCCGCAGAGCCCGGCTTCGCGGCCCGAGGAGCTGCGCGTCCGGCCCTGGTACGCCCTCGACGTCGACGGCCATCATCAGCAGCTGTCGCGCGAGGCGGGCAGCCCGCCGACGGCCGCCGGCGGCAATCAGAGCGGCAGCTCGTATCCCGTTTACCCGATCACCTCCTACGACCTCATGGATAGCGGCGGCAGCAATCACCGGGAGGCGCACTCATCGGCACGCGGTGGCGCCGAGGCCGCCTCCACCCGCACCAGCAGCATCGAGAGCGAGCAGCAAAACGCGCGGCCGAGCGTGCCGCGTAAGGCCTACATGGACCTGAGCGACGCGATAGCCATGCTCGACGAAACGTGCCCCAATCCGGACGCCAGTCCGCTCAACACCCCCAGGACGCCGAGGACGCCGCTCACGCCACATCCGAGGAACAAGCGCGCGAGGTCGAAGAGCAGCGACAATTCGTCCAATTACAGCAGCGAACGGCTGAACGACAGATCGCTCGACAACCCCAAGGAGAAGGAGAGGAAGAGGCCGTTCCTTAAGAAGATCGGCATATCCATGACGGAGGACAGACCTCTGCTGGCCAAACTCGCTCCCAGGATCATGGGCAAGCCTTACCTGGAGAAGATCGGCCCCAGTCGTGCGGTCGACAAACCCTTCCTCGAGAAGATTGGTCCATCCAAGACTCTCGACAAGTTCACCTTTGATACACCTAAGAAGAGGGACTTCATCGACACGAGCAGTAGGCTGACGATAGCTGAGGAACCGGAGAATAAGATTGTGATGGAGAGGAGGGACGAGATCCGGGGATTCTCGACGGGCGAGCGACGCAAGTCCGGCAAGAACTTCCTTCTCAAGATGTATTCTTTCGAGACGGAGGACCTGGAGGACAGTTCGCTGGCGATGAAGGCGCCTCATCGGGATCCTCTGCGAGGAGCCTCGTTGGACGATGTCCTGGATACGGGACCTAGTAGTATGCCACGGATCAATGAACTGGGCGTAATGACCGGCGACGGAACCTCAGATGCAGAGACGCCAAGTACCAGTCGAGCTGAGCTGGTCAGGTGCCGGGTCACTACCAGCGAGGAAATCATCTCGTCGAATTCCGGTCTGAACTCGCCCATGGACATCATCAGTTGGGGCAACTCACCAAGGCGGAGAGATTTGCATAAACGCGGTCAGGAGAATGAGTTGACGCCTAGCAAGCTTTCTGAGAACAATATCAAGGGTAACGAAAGTGTACCAAACTCACCGACGAAGCGGGCCCACTCGTCCCTCACTCCCGAAAGAGTCACAGCCGTGTACAAGGACCTGGACAACGTGAAGAACGGGAGACAGTCGTCCGAGGATATCCTAGACAAGCGGAAAAGTAGGCACGAGCTGTTCGAGAAGCGTGGCATCTCATCGGATAACCTCACGAAAGAGCGAGTCGCGACACCGGTGTTCGCCGAGATCGGCGGTAAGGATGTAAACGGTAAGGGCTCGTGCTCGTCCGTCGTGTCGACCACATCCAGCGCGAAGATTCTTCACGATAGGTTCGACAGTCAGGAAGTCTTCACAGAAACCTACGCCGAGTTCAAGCGCAGAACGCAGGGTAATCTTAGCACATCGAATGCTCTGAAACGGCTGATTGTCAGAGAAAAAACTATATCGCCTTCGTTGGACATCTGTCTCAAAGACATAACCACGATAGATCGGCCGAGGCCCGAAGGGTCGCCAAAAGTGCGCTCAAAGTCCGCGGAAAGCCAACGAAGTAGCTCTAAGGACAAGCTGGACGTGCAAAATCGCAGACCGAGAACGCGATCGGTACTGCGCAAGCAGCAGGGCGTCGACCACACGAGCTACCCGAGCGAGACGACGGACGAGGACGCGAATCAGCGACGAAAGATGGTCCACGAGCCGTCGCAGGAAACGCTGGACCTGCTGTCGGAGCTGCAGAAGGTGAAGAGCTTACTAAAGACACCGTCGGTGGACAAGACCTACGAGGTGGACAACACGATGGAGCTCAAGCCTTTCCCCAAGAAGATCCTCCTTACCGATAAAGAGTTCTGCCTGTCGATCGAGAGGGAGAACAGCGTGCGTAGACCCTCGCGTGTCGACACCCTACCATCACCCAATGCATCTATCATCGGAAGGAACAGGTCGCCTGATAAAAGGGAAGAGACGAGCACCTTAGGTCCTGCACTGTTCGAGAAACGCTGCCTCTCGCTGGACTTCGCCGACGAGGACAAGTCGTCTACCGCACCCAAGACTGAGCCCCGAGCGTTGTCTTTGGCCTCAGCTCGCAGTCCGCGCTCTGAGGATCTGCTTGAGGCTTCGGAGCTCGCTTTCATTACCAGCGACTCCAAGAGCTACAGCTCGGACGTATTCAACTCGCCGACGGAGGAGATCGTCGGCAGTGGCGAGGAAAAGTCTCCACTCGCCACCACTAGCGGCAGCAGCGTCTCCGTGGAGAAGGAGGTCCAGAAGATCGAGGCCGAGATACGCACCTTTGAACAGGAGCGCGCCAGTGACGTCGCCAAGTGTCTCAAGCGGACGCAGTCGAAAGAGGATACGAGAAAACCAGAGGATGAGAACAGCAGCAGCAGCAGCAGCAACCACAGCAGCAGAATCATTACGCGGAGCTCGAGGTGGGCAGCGGTCACCGCGACCTGTCGCAGATAAGCCCAAAGAAGCGCAGCGAGTCGCTGGAGGCGCCATCGCCCAAGGCGACGCCATTCCGGCTGAAGAAACGCCTTGGCAAGATATCGGTAGAGGAGTCGGTAAAGCAGGAGAGCTTCACCGTGAACAAGGTCGACTGCAAGGAAGTCGCCGTGCAGAAAAGGGCCAAATGCCTGCCGTTATAACACGCGAGGAGCGAGTCGGCGATCAGGGCCGACCGGAAGAATCTCGCGAGCGCACAGCGGGATGTTAAATAAAGGCCGAACCGTATACACACAGACACACATACACACTCGTACATACGTACACAGATACATACGATTGTCCTCTCTAGCTCATAAGCTTTCGGACCATTTTTCTATTTTAATTAAGATATATAAAAAAAAGATAAATAATAAAGCGAAGGTCACGGGTGTATACGCGCGCGACGTGATTATACGCAATGCCCCCAAGGCTCCGCGCGAGGGCAAAGAGACACTTTTTGGAGAAAAAAAATTGTTGTTAACCATGCGACGATATTCTAACTGTAGTAATTAAATATCATCCAGACCTACATTGTAAATGATATAAATCGACGACGAATCTTACGTACGTTCTCACTCGGATCTCTTATGGTTCTCGTTTCTTTTTCTTTTTTTTTAACCGAGCGTCCTATTTAGCCATTCTCTGGATTTGTGCATACAATTTAGCCGTATGTGCGAGAAGGAGGTTTCCGTTGTTGCAGATTTTTTTTTGTATATTGTTTGTCTCCTTATAGTCAGAGATGTGATGGGAGGTCGATTTGCAGTTTAATTATGCGATGACGGGAATAATCAAGAAACTTCAGGGATTATCGACAACGCAAGAGAAGCAGAATTTTAAAGTCTTTATAAATTTGATAAACCTTAAAAAATTAAACGTGTGAGTTCTTACAATCATTTTTGGTACCTTTTTATATATATAATGCCGTTATTTAATGAGCTTCGAGCTTCGTTAGGCGATTCTCTATTTGAAATACAAAATTTTTAAAGTCGATTATTAACGAGATAAAAATCTTATGTTGCAAATTCAAAGTCTTATGAAACTTATAAGGCGACTAAAAACCACTTTATTGCGCAGTGCCTTGTCCGTATAAATATACTAATCGACGGAGCAGCAGTAATGTCAAGTCCAATGATTGGGCATGTCGATATAAATTTCCACTCGGAATATAAAATCGTCCTTGATATACATATATAAATATATATATAGAATTAACGAGAGAAAAAAATGCCACTGAGGGAGCGAGTTTTGGAAGATGTAAGGCGCTGTTGTCGCGCAGGGCGACATAAACGTTGTTGCGATTACAAGGGATAATTTGCCGATGCAACCGATTTCAATTAAACAAGGTCGAAATTTCAATTAAAAATTTTCTCGATGTGCCCGCAACGACGTTTGGGTATGCATGCGTGACACGGCGAAACAAAAATATATAGGGAAAAAAAAAATAATGATCGTTATACGTTCCTCTTGTGATTTTTCTAGAGGCATAGATAGATTGGAAATGCGCTGATTGTACGGAAAGTATAAACTATAAATAAATAAATATATATATATATAAATATTATATATATACACGTTCTAGTCGTTAACGTTGTAATTGTTAAGCGTATGAGAATATTTGTACGTTATACTAAAAGGAAAAAAAAATAAAATTTAGGACCTTAGAGCTCAAACATTGTATAGAAGTTCGTATATATATTTGAGGTATGAATTTTCGCGCGTTCGTTCACTTTTTGTTCTTCGTCCTGTTACCTATCGTGGGGAATGATTGTACTTGCGATGAAATGGAAGGATGACGCGAGCGCGCGTGAAAGCCGTTATATACCGAGATCCTATTAGTCGACGAGATGTGCCAAAGAAAGATACGACTTATATTCTATGTTACGCGATGTTACTTTTATAAATAGATATATTAATACGTACGCCCGATTACGTAAAATATATTTATGAAAGAAAAAACAATTGAGTGATAGTGTGTTGAACGTTTACGTGTCATTTGCCTTTGGATATATCACGTCAAAGCGTCTTCTTATTTTTTTTTTATTTTTTTTTTCTTCTTCTGCGGTTGTAATACGCGACGTTTTTCTTTTTTCCATTTGTCTTACGAGGAGATCTATACTTGCTCCTCTGTAATATTCTTACGAAGAAAACCGCGTGTATAAAGCTTTTTATTTTGATTATAGTAAATGTTTTGCACGAACAGAGACGACGACCACGACGACAAAACGAATATAAGGCGAGACAGGGTTACACGATGGCATTAAGTTGCGTGGTTTTATTTTTATCAAAGAGCGCATTGTGAGAAAAGTAAGTAGAGAAGCCGGAGGCGATTATAACTCACCTTTTGTTTGCTCGACAGCTATCCGTCCATCAACTCGGCTGTCGTCTTAGCGTCCGAACTTCTGTGCGACACACATATTGTATAATTTTTTTGGCCGATTTTCGCTGCAAGGCATAAAGAAATGAAAAAGAGAAAACTCAGCCCCTTCTTTCTCGCTGGCGAGATAGTTTAGCGTCAATTGTTCTCTCCCTCTCACACGCACGTTTTGATTTTGTTCTCCCGCGGACGGCAATATTAACGCTCTTCCGCAGCGTGACATTGTCATGTACGGACAAAACGGAAATGAACGCACTGTGACGAGTATTATTTCAGTATTAAGTTCCTTGTTTGTTCGATCGTGACTATATACGATCGCGATCTTATATATATTTGTTTCGCGGTCGCGGGCGAAGTCGCACGCACGCGTTCTTGTCTTACTCTTTATTTTTTGTCTTTGATGCCCACATTGTATTTTGTAAAGGAGAAGAAACGAAATGATACGATGTTATTTTTGATTATTACAATTTATTTGTGCGACACGTTGAACGTGATGCGCGCAGCACGAGAATGTAAGAATTTTAGAGTTAGTAAAATACGTCTAGTGTAATTATATAATTTAATTGATATATTATTAAACAAACAAAAAAAAAACTATTATTGTACAATGAGATGTTTGCGCGAATCGTATGTAAGTGTTTACGAATAATCGTGACATGCCTGTGTTCTTTTTTTATGTATGTCAGACCAACGTTTATCATGTTATAGAGTAAATATATCGTCCGCAAGATTTATAATAAAGAAGAAAAAAAAAGTAAGACACTAGCGTCCGTGTTAATAACGGAAAAAATAAAACTCGCGAGTAAATGAATGCAAAAGCCAGGACATGTGTTACAATTTCCATCGTTTTATAGAGATTCAAAGTCATAAATGTGGAGTGCATTGGGTGATGATGCTACATGACGAATGATACGTTTTGATTTAAAACAATTTAATCGTTGTTGCGCAATCTAGTTTGATTTGTTTTTAAATAAGAATTTGTGTCAAGTTTTTTAAACCAAAAAAACATCAGTAAGCCATACTCTGTGCGAAAAATAAATTGACAGACGTTTTATAAACAGTGTGATATTTAATAAGCCATTAGGTGACATAAATTGGTACATTGTAAATAAAAATAGATTGTCAAAAATTGTTCTTTTTATTTCAACTCTATGTACACCTTATCCTGCAGCATACAAAATCACTTTTTATACCGATCATAACAATTTTCAACATTGTTCGGTTTAAAAAAAAATATATATATATTTAGATTTTTAGTCATAGCGAAAAGAAACAATAATTACGAAATCTTACAAAACTATCGATCTTAACTTATAAATCATTTTTACAGACTAGCGAAAACCGCGCGGTTCTCTTAGAATTTCTTATCAGCAATAACAGGATTACTTAAATTTACAAGAGCACACGCTATAACGCTTATATCGTCGACAACAAATGCCATGGAACTTGGTATAGGAGACTGAAGCATCTTGCACATCTTGAATCTTTGGAATGCATGGTCTAAATGATTTTTCGACTTTTTAGCCTTGATTATGTTATCTGGACAAAATAGATTGTTCTTTCTTTCTCTAAGTAACTTTATGAAAACTTTGTTACAGTGTTCCTCTATGAGTACACCTTCAGTCATAATAGCATCGGCGCTTGGGATCAATATTTTCGATATATAATTTTCGTCAGTTATTCTTTCATTCGACATACGTCCGGCTTGCGCTTTACCAACGTAAGTTATAAGGCCACATTCGGCAAAACCAAGCAGAATTTTCAACGTATCGCCATTGTAACGCGAAGGAATGCTAAGACGACATTGCGGACACGTGGCTTTTTTTATATGTACTTCCGAGCAGTCAAACACAGTAATAGTTTTCTTAAAGTTTTCCAAAGATTCCGGCATAGTTTTTGCAATTTCGTCTTTCGTCGGCCAGTAAATGGCGCTTCTCAAAACAGTTGTTAGGGAGGGAACTGTTTCGAAAAACGCAATTTTAGCGTCACTCTCGTTGATATGAAACAAATCGCCGAGAGAACTAAAGGCTAAATCAAGGCGAATTTTCATTAAGCATAAAACTATTCTTTCTTTAAGATCGATTTTGTATTTTCTTGTTGAGCCGCTTTCACGTACGATCACAGCTTTACACAAACTAGTTAACAAGCCGAAATCAATACCTGTGAATGCGTGTAAATCGGCAGCATTCTTAAAATATAAGAGAAAAGGCGATTTGCAATATCTTCTTGCGGAAAAATAAAAGTCTTCGCCTAGCTTCAAAATAATATTTTTTACCTGAAAAGTTATACCATCTATTTTCACTAATTCGAAAACTTTCTCGTGCAGCTCGAGAAGTATTCTAGTCGCTTTTATTTCAAGATTTTCGTCCTTTTGAATACTAAATTCTGTTCTGACGACGCAACTGCACATATTGTTTGCGGGATTGGCCTCTGCATGACCGACTGCAGTGGTGACGGTATTTTTGTCAGGAGGACTAACTTCGTCGATACTTTCAGTGGAAGTTTCAAGAGTCTCAACCTCGGTTTCATCTTGACTTACTGGTTCGGTGATAATACTGTCACCATTATCAGCCAGTTCCGGTTTTCTCTTTTTAACTGGTGCTGATGATAGTATCCTGAAAAAAAATGATATTTCAATGATGTTGAAACGACGTTAATAAGAAATATTTAAAGTTGATTATTATCATACCTAGGACGCTGCATACGCTTGGCTGCTCGCGCGGCTCTGGCTTCTTTTTTTTTTAGTTCACCAGGTGGTATCTTCTTATCTGCTGGGTTTGAGGGCAAATTTGCTGATGGTACTGCAATTAATTTTAATCTTTTCTTGGCGTTGGGCTTCCAAGCTAAAATAAATTAGGAATGTCAATTAATTATATTTTAAATTTAATATTGATTTCGGCTGATAAATTATTTTTTATTTTTTAATCTATAGATCGTAACTGATGTTCGAGTGTTAGCGCACGTTAAAATGAATTGTACAAAA
>JAPYZO010015721.1:0-12931 GCA_030522905.1 Torymus flavipes | reverse complement strand
TTTTTTTTCACAGCGTTTTCCGAAATGAGTTTCTTTTCACAGCGTTTTCCAAAATGAGTTTTTTTTCATAGCGTTTTCCAAAATGAGTTTTTTTTCATAGCATTTCCAGGTTCATTGTAAACCGGAAACACCATGAAAATTCGATTTGAAAAGAAAATAAGTATGAAAAAATCATGTTTTCTTTTTTGTTTAACTGAATTTTCTCATAGTTAATAAGATTTTAGAGAAATTTTGAGTAGACCATCGGAATGGGCGAATCCTAAACTATAAGAATATGTTTTTCTCAATTTTTGTCAACGCGAATAGCATTAGTTATAGAGCCTCAAAGAACGATATGTGCCGAGTGGCATTCTGGGCCGAAACGGGTTAAAGTCGTGAAACGTGATTAAGAAAATTAAAAATTCGATTTCTTATCATTTTTAGGCATCATATTTTATGAAACACTACACCGAGTCCGAATAGTATATTGTGTCCCTATGGCGCATAGTGGGCTTTCTTAGACCGTTTGTAGAGTTCGCAGTATGAGTCGAAGGTGAGCTAGCACGAGCCGAAGGCGAGTGCATTACGCGAACCGTATAAGTCGAGGATAAAAGGCCCGCTAGCCTTAGATCGAAACCATATTTTTCGTGACATATGTATAGATTTTCGGGGTTTTTGGGCCTAAAGCGGGCTTAACTGCTTTATTATATGAAGTTACATTGAAAAATGAAATGATATGATTAAATTGTATGTAAAACGTTGTTTTATAATTTGTATATTTTATAAAATAAATATTCATTTAAAATTGTTTTTATATTAGTTAGTTTTGTAACTTGATACTAAGATTAAATAAATAAAAAATTAATTCAAATTTCTTTTCCTTTTTAAAATTCTTTGGATTTATCTCTGAATAAATGAAGCCATGAAAAACATGTATGCCCAAAGTTATAGTGGATAAAGTTGAATTTATGAGATTTTACGCAGTTTTCGAGCAGCAGGCGTAAATGAATCTTCTGAAAGATAAATTTGCGCCCACAGAGTAAACAAGTCTTTGTTTCAATTGTATACGAAATGTTTTGAACTCATTCTAGAATAATAATTATTTTTAATAATTGCCGATATCATTTACCATTGACAAACTGCGCTCATTCAATTTTCGATGTTTGAAAATTTTTGAGCTGTTTAAAACAATTTGCTCTCTTAATTCAAAAATACATTCAATAGCCATAATAATATATAACAACTCATTTGAACTCGAAATACATGGAATTAATCTATTACAGAAGAATAGGGCTTCATTTTGAGGTACTTTGTCATAATCAGGCATCTTATGCACTAATATTGTGTCTTGTGGTATTTGTCCGTGCACTTTCAACACTAAAATGAAGAAGAGTACTACTGGCTAGAGTAGTACTATACCAGCTTCGATAGCAAATGACATTTTGACCCCCAAGAATACAAATAATTGTCTAAAAAATAAAGGTCCTTGGTAGAGTTCGTACAATGTTATATTTATATTATAATAAGGCGAAGGATAAAATGTGACTATCAAGACGCTAACCCAAACATTCGATGTTTTTAGTCCAGATGCAGCTATGTTGAGTGCATTGCGAGCGAGTTATTCGTTGCTGAGTCATCATGCCTTCTCATCTTGCTATTCTTTGAAACTCTGGATGATACTACCTCCGTGATAGCGGACCTTCAATAAGAAAACATAATATTTCAATTTTACTTATAATGATAATCAGTTTTTTAATAAAATTAAAATCATAATTTTCATGATAGCTGAATCAAAAAAAAACATTCTAACGAAAGTTATAAAAAAATTTTTCAATTTGCCGTTTTGTACGTTTTATCTTTTTTTATGTATTATTTTAGTATCATTTTGATAGACAAATACATTTTATATTTTTAGTATGATATTACATGAGTATTTCTCTGGAACTTTTAACTTTTAGCTAAATAAAAATTTCAAAACTTGATGTTGAGACAAATCCACAAAACTAATTGTTTTCTGTTCTAGGTACCCGAAATAACAATAAAAGAATTGGCTCCTCATTTTTACACGTACGACGAATCGTGAGGGAATGGATGTAAAACTGCCTTACAATCACTTTCTTTTGTGATTTTCTAAAAATTAACCCTGAATTTCGTTAGACACCCAGTGCATTTTTTCGAGAAAATTTATTTAGTAAAAAAAGCCATACTTACATTAGAGGTATATACCAAAAACCGCTGCCAATTCATATGGCCCGTAGCTGCTTCAACCTTAATTTGCTGATTCCTTTAATTAATCCTATAATTAATCCTCTTTCGAATGCAACCGGTCTGATTCAGATGCACAGAGCCGTTCTCAAAAAATTACGATATGAGAAAAAGGTTAATAAAATTTAACCACAAATATCTTGGAAATTTATAAACCAATTACATTTCCCAAAGAACTAAGCTGACAGCTATCTAAAATCTACCTCTACAATGAATTTTGAAGCGATTAAGACAATTTTACTCCCGTAATCGTTGGAAATGCTAAACCCATTACTTTCATTTTTCAGCTTTTACTGTCTTATTAATAACAAGAAAAACGTGATAGCTAGGAAAAATTTTTTTTTTAGAAAATATACGTATTTTAATTCTTTTTTTAATGCTACCTATTACATTAAAATATCATTAAAAAAAGCGAAAATAAATTTTTAGAAAATCGAAAATGCGAAATAAAACAAAAACGCACCCGCCCAATCAAAAAACGGATTTTTGACCCGCCATCACACAAAAAAAAAATGAAAAATATAAGACCTGTCCGGTTAAAATCGACCGTATAGAAGCTGAGATCCAGGCGGATACACGCAGACACAACACATACATCCATACAGACATTTTTCAAAAACCATGTATTTTGATTCCTTACACCTCGGAAAACAATTATAACATGTTTTTAAAATAACTCAAAACATTACTACCACAAAGCTTCCTCCAGGAGGAAGCAAAAAATGATAATTTTTTAGGCGATGGGCACATCGACATCGTGTGCTTTAGTAGATCAGAATTCACTTTCCATACAAAGAACACTTATAACCAAACACACATTTTGTTTCTCTTTAAAATGAGTAATTTACACTTCAGAAAATTAAGAAAATACAAAAGTCTTTTCTTTTAATTGACAAATAAAGTTTATTTTTGAGTTTTACCAAAATACAGCGTCGCGGAGATAATGCTATTCGGTTTTTTTAAAAGGTAGGCACATTCAATCAGACAACATATTTTCGAATATTTAACAAGGCATGATAGTCTAAAAAAGTTGGTAAAATATTTCTAAAAGAGTTTTTTTTAATGATGTAAAAAGATAAAAATTTCCCACAATACGCCGGCAAAATCTCAAAATTTAGGTCTTATTCGATTGCTCCTGAGCTTATTCTTATTCAAAAGTGAGTTCTATCTAGTGGAACATGTTACTGGAAGTGGATTCTATAAATATTTGCTTGACTTTCATAGCTAAATATCTGAAAATTATAAGATATATTAGAGTACTGTAAAAGTTAAAAGTTCTACAGAATTGCTCAGATATAGAATTGCTAGTCAACGAAAGGCTTAAATCAACATTTTGAGAGAAATCTTACGGTATAAAAAGATGGTGGAAAATTCAGCTTCCAAAACCACCGGGGTCACTAGTCTTTATTTGCTAAAACCGCTCCCGAAAACAGTTTTTCGCTTACAACGCGAAATCGGTAGAAGATATAAAATAGACCAAAATAAAAGTTGTAGAGCGTGTGATTTTACACAACAATGATCAATCTCTTTTTTATTTTTTAAACGCACGATGAACTTGCAAATTTGCGAACGCCAGAAGGGAAAGGGATTCGCTGCTCTATGCTGTGTTGCGATTTGAGCACAAGGAGAGTTTCATAGTTCTGCAAAAACTTAAGGAAGTAATTTTTTCAACATAAAAATGACATTCTAAAGTTATAGCGAAATCCAAGATCAGGAAGTAAAAAGATCTTCCATTCGATTAGTCATCTGGTTGAAATACTAGAGAAAAAGACGGGGTTAAAAAATTTTTTCCAGATTCAATGTATATTTTGTACGTATGAAATATTATATCTAAAATAATTCTAAAATCTATTCGTCAAATAAAAGTAACACTTGAATAAAAGATAAGAATTCATAGAGAAAAAGCTGAGGCCGCCAATTAAGAATTTTTTATATAACTTTCGTTAAGATGATATTTCGTTTTAGTAGTCATATAAATTACTATTTTAAGAAGTGAAATTTGCTTCAAAAATCTTATAAATTCATTTTTAAAAGTAATAATCACAAATAAAAAGTGTGTTGCAGTGCTACTGTGGAAAATAGTTATAAATTTTCTTATAAAAATATTAAAAGATGATACAAAAACTAATAATAAATAAAGGTAAAGGTAAACTCATATTCTATGCTCTAATGTTTAGTTACTAATAAAACCACTATTTATTAGTAATATTCCTGCTTTAGAAAAACGATGACAATCACGCGCGCGGTATAAATGTCGACAAGCTCCATGCATACGCAAGCTTCTTAAAAACTGAGAAAGAAGATACCTATTATAAGTTCTTAAGAAATCAGTAATGTGCGGCTGTAATATAAGATATTTTTATATCAGCAAAGTAATCTGAATTGCGAGCGGCTTGGATAGTCGTGATACTTCTTTAGTACTAACATCTCGATCTATTTTTAGTGTCCGCGTGACTATAAAATCGCGTCTTATTTTGTTACCAATATTAATGGAAAATTTAATATTTTCAAACTATAAAAGCGTTCTGAGTTTGATAAAAACACGTTTTTAATGAGGGACATGATTAAATATGGTTTAAAGCGATAACAGCTTAAATAATAATTATATTTATATCTTCTATATTATGGAAGATATCTTACAATTGAATATGCACAGGAAGGTCCGAATAATATCAGAAAGACTTAATGAGTAAGACGGCAGAATTCTTGCACAGTTTCACAGTTTTTTATGCGCATATGTTGTACATATATTACCGAATATGACAAAATTGCATATTGGTGCGAGATGATTCGAAAGAACACTTATCACAATTTGTAGAAATCAGTGTGGTGATAAGCGTTAAATTGTTTTTCAAGTTATTAGTTATGTGTTAATAAACAGCTGTTACTTATTTTTTTTATAGCCACGGGACAAAAGACAGAAAGGCCGGTACACCCACTCTCACAAAATGTGGAGACAGCAAAAGTATGCGTGCGTGTGTGGGTATAACGCGCATGCGCTGTATATGCCTTGGGAGAGTAGCTCTGAGCGCGCGAAGCTGACTGAGGGTTCTTGGCTGGAGAACGTATGGGGTTCTGCACTAAGTGCTAAAAACTCCACTACTCGGCACTCTTGGCTTGCGCACGTGCTAGAACTCCGGGATTATTATTGATGGTGCTACTTATGGGTCATCGCTCAAGAATTTAGGGGAAGATAACAGATTGGAAGAAACGCGTAGCTAATTTTGAAGTTGTAGTTATCGAGTTTACCATGGCACTATCCAACGCAATAAGACCAGTGAAGAATAAGAAGTAATGTGGAGACTCGACGGGTGCAGTTGTCGACCGTTGCCTCCCACGCTGCTGCTGTTGGTCCGTTGACAGCGCGCTGTGCTCCCATGCGACTCGGCACGCGGGCCAAAGGTGGGGTGCTCGTAGCTGTTGCGGCACGATACGCGGTCGCTGCCTCAGTGCTCGCTCTCCGCCTGTGGAAGCGCCGTGCTTTTGTACCAGTCTGGTTGAAACAGTTGGCGCAACAATTCATCTTCGCAGTATAAAGAAGAGCCGGAAAAACTTCTAGTCTAGACCTCGCTGCGACCGCTCTACCTTCAAGAGAAATTGCGCCAGTGTAGTTCTTGAGCTGTTCTCTCGCTCTCTCTGTTTTGGTCGTTCTCTGTTTGTTGCCCAAGGTATCTCTCTCTCTCTGTCTCTCTCTCTCTCTCTCTCTCTTTCTCTCTCTCTCTCTCTTGCTCTCTCTCTCGCTCTGTCTCTCTATCTCTCTCGCTCTGTCTCTCTATCTCTCTCTCGCTTGCTCTCTCTCTCCCTCTCTCTCTCTCTCTCTCGCTCTGGCTCTCTCTCTCTCTCTCTCCCCCTCTCTCTCTCTCTCTCTCTCTCTCTCTCTCTCTGTCTCTCTCTCTCTCTCTCTTAGTTTTTGTATTATGGATGAACATACAAGCCGCACTAGACTCCATGTAATTCTGGTTTAAGGGTAGATTGTATATTGTTATCATCAGACGAGTTTTTTTCTTAGCTTTTTTTTCTTACGGATCCTAATATGTATATCTTACGGGAAAAACAAGAAAAGAAAAAACTGTTAAACGTCTGTGAGATATTTAAACGAATAAATTACTGTTGGTACCCATTAAAAGAAAGCATGTATGTTTTAAAACAGCCCGCTTGTATTTCCATCACTCTAAGTATATCTGTGTGGTTCGGTTGAGGAATTACAAATTCGTACTTGCCCATGTGCATGATGGCGTAAAATAGCTTAGAGACAATAATTTCCTAAAGCTAGATGTCAGTCTAGATGTTAATTCTTGTCAATTTTCACAAAAAATTTTGGAGTGAATGTTAAAATTAGTTTCAAACAAAGACATCAGAATCAGCATAAAAGAGCTTTTTTGGATTTTTGCAAATTATTAATTTTTTTTGGACGTGTAGTTATAGTCACACATGTTTAAGTAAGCACAGTCATTTATCAATATGAAAGGACATACTATTCTCGGCTTTGTCAAAGTTTGAGCAGCGCAGAGCCTTCATTGGTTTTCACTTTGTGTATAAACCTGTGAATAGATAAGTGAGTTCTGAGCAGGAAGTATATAATACCTTGGTTTATTAACAGAATTTTACATCGGTTGCCATCAGCAAAAGAACCTATACGTGAAGTAATGTATATGAATTGTCTAAAATTAATAGTTATAAATAAGTAAATCATGTATTTTCTGAGTTAAAAATAACCACTATGAAAGCCATTGTATTCAGTTTTATAAAACATGCTCAGTACAGCGATCTGAATACCGGTGCGCGTTTCTTCGAATCTCAGGATAAATATAGCTATTTGTATCGTCTTAGAATTTCTAAAATAACTTACCGGAATCTTATTTCTTCTATTTATTTGGAACCATACAGATTAAAATGAAATATTTATATGCGAGACATCACCGTGTTTTATGACTGCTCTTAAGCAATTTTTTATTGTGCCAACTTAAATTGTCATATGTAATATTTTACGTATACCTCCGCAGTTTCGCTTAAAAGAAGATGAGACACCTAGGGGTGCCACAACTAGTGTTTCTACTTCCCATCATTTTCATCTGGCAGATCTCTGCACAAAGACGTCCTTATGGTGATCAAGGTAATTGATTGATTATTGTTGACACACTTATGGGTAGATTAATTACAACATTAATTAGATGATCGCTTTTCTCTTCCTCCGAAAGGAAGCTATGTAAAAGTAAAAAAACCGCTGCCAATATATTGGCACTTTGCTGAATGAATTTATCGATCCTACATGTATAGTATATAGTTCAAATGTCAAATATGTTTATTCATAATATATTTTTTAAAATAATTTATAAATTCATAGTATTTACAAAAATTACACATTATTTCTTATTCTTATTTTGAACAGCCAATAAGGTTCTATTTTTCAAATCCCTTGAAGCTATATATTTTTTTTTAGAAAGTATAGGTATTTTAATTAATTCTCTTTCGAATGATAAACTCTCGATTCAGATACATAGAGCCATTTTCGATAAATTACGATTTGAAAAAGAAAAAGGTTAATAAATTTTAATCTCAAATATCTCAGAAATTTATGGACTGATCATGTAGCCCAACGAACTCAGCCGAGATTTATCCAAAATCTACCTCTAAGAGAAATTTCAAAGCGATTAAGTCAATTGTACTCCCGTAATCGTTGGACATACAAAACTCATTTCTTTAATTTTTCATCTTTTTTCTCAAAAAATAACCAACGGAATGGATTAAAATTTTCACAGATTATAGCAATTTATATTCTGCATTATCGTGATTTTTCTTCAAAAAATTGACCGTTTAGTTTAGGAGTTATTAGCTTTAAAAAAAAAACACGTTTTTAGTAATAACAAAAGAACCGCAATAGCTAAAGAAATTATTTTCTTTAATATCGGTTTTTGTATGCTCTTTCGAATGCTACCCATCCGACTCAAAAATTCGAGTCCAATCATTCAAAAAAATCAAAAATAAATTTTTCGATAATCGAAAATTCGACATAAAACAAAAACAAATCGATGAATCATAAAAAATTATGTTGGTCCCGAATTCAGATTAAAAAGCAAAAAAAATGTGCGCCACCCGGTTAAAATCGACCGGGTATAGATCCGGAGGTACACACACACACACACACACACACACACACACACACACACACACACACACACACACACACACACACACACACACACACACACATCCATACACACACACATCCATACACACACACATCCATACACACACACATCCACAGCCATACAGACATTTTTCCCAAATCTTGTGATAAAAACTTCTAACACTTATATTCATGTTTCTGGAGAGATTTAAAGAAGTCGAAAATTTTACTATTACGAATCTTCCTGTAGGAGGAAGCAATATAAGATTTTTTAATAACATGAAAGCAACGTATTTAAAGACATATTAATTACGCTATAAGGAAAAGGTGGATAATAAAAATTTAGTTGGAAAATATCGTTACAAGTTTTTGTTTAAGCAAAAGTACATGTAGCAAAAAATGATAATCAGGTATAAAATTGTAACTTGCTTCATAAATATTAGCGTACAGTATCTATGAATATCATCGATTCGCGATTTTCATCAACTTTAGGAATTACTTCACAGGAAATGTTGTATTTTCCGAAAAGTGTAGTAAATACCAAATACTTTTAAAACTATGGGAACAATACATATTGCTTCCTCCTAGAGGATGCTATATGTAAAAGTAAAATTTTGAGTTCATTAAATTGCTCTAGACACATGATTAGAGGTGTTAGAAGTTTGAATTGCATAATTTTGGAAAATGTCTGTATGAATATATGTGTGGGCGTGCTGCGCTTGTGTGTGTGTGTGTGTGTGGGTGTGTGTGTGTGTGCGTGTGTGTGCGTGTGTCTGTGTGTGTGTATACGCCTGGATCTCAGCTTCTACACGGTCGATTACCGGACAAGTCTCATTTTTTTTGTGTGATAGCGGATCAAAAATCCGTTTCTTGATTAGTCCGATGCATTTTTGTTTTTTTTCGAATTTTCGATTTTCTTGATTTTTTTTTAAGGAGCATTCAAAAGAGAATTAACATACCTATATTTTCTAAAAAAAAACTTTTCTAGCTATCACGGTTCTTTTGTTATTAACAAAATCGTATTTTTTTTAAAAAGCTTATAACTCCCAAATTAAACGATAAATTTTTGGGAGAACAATCATAATAATCCAGAATATAAATAGCTATAATCTGTAGAAATTTGAATTCATTAAACTTAATCGCTTTATGTGTGCGTGTGCGCGCGCATGTGTGTGTGTGCGCGCGCATGTGTGTGTGTGTACTGATGTATCCTAGGATCTAATAGATCAATTTTAGCGGAACAGTTTCTATTTTTTCTTGCGAACCGGGAAAAAAACATTTTTTTTATTCACCTATGCACTTTAGTTTAATTCGAGTTTTCAATTTTCGCAAAATGATAGGAATTTTTTCAATGATAGGATTGAGATATTTAAATTAGATGGAGAGCATAAAAAAAGCATCAAAATACCTATATTTTCTTTAAAGTAATTTACATTAGCTATAATGGTTCATATATTATTAACATAAACGTGTTATTTTTTTAATAACTTATAACTCTCATGCTAAACGGTTGATTTTTTTTTAATCATGATAATGCAGATATAAATAGCTATAATCAGTAAAATTTTAATCCATTCTGCCAACTTGTTTTTCCTGAAAAAATTTAAAAATCAATAAAATGAGTTTTGTATGTCCAACAATTACTAGAATTCAACTGGTCTAATAAGGTAAACAATTTCTTGTAGGGGTAAATTTTGTATAGCTCTCGGCTGAGTTCTTTGTTTTCAGAAATATTGGTTCTTTCTTTTCAGAAATATTGGAATTAAAATTTTTTCAACCTTTTTTATAAATCACAATTTCTCTAGAGCGACTCGATGTATCAGCTCCAAATTAATAGACAATTTTGTATGTGATAAATAGATAAAATTTGTTCTAATTTTAATCAAGACAGTACGATTACTTTTTAAGATATTTGATGGTTAAAAATTTCATATTTTACATGGTCATTTTATTCTTCGCATGATAACTAGAGAAAAAAATCGCTGCCAATATATTGACACATAGCTTCCTCCAAAATGAATTTATCCCTCCTATATGTATAGTAGTAGTTCAAATATAAAATATGTTTATTTGTTCTCCTTTTTTTCAATAATTTATAACTTCATTAGTATTTACAAAAACCACACATTATTTCTTATTCTTGAAATCCTATATTATTAGCTGTTACTGACAATATGTCAACTTAAAAGTATTATGTTAAGATACTAATAATCCAAAATTACCTACCTACGTGGCGCGCAACTAACACTTATTAGGTAAAGTAAATAATGTTTTTTGATGAAATTTCACAAATATATTGCCTATACCACACACAAGATTGTCTATAAATTTCATGTTTCCATTTATAAAAGAGAGAACGCGATTAATATCTTAGTGCAACCAAAAGTATTGTTAAACGTTTTTCTTGGCGTCTAATTGGCCAGCGTATCTAATTAATTTCATGAATTGGTGAAGAGCGCTGTAAATATAAAATCTCAATAAAAAAGTAAGTAAACAGCAGGCACGCGTAGCACGCGTCATTTCTATGTTCTAAGTATACATAAAGCCGTTCCCGAAAAATTACGATTTGAAAAGAGAGCTGAATCAGTTTTAACCTCTGAAAATATCTCTGAAATTCGTAAGCGAATTTTTTTACTCTAAGTTTTGACTCTTCTTTAGTTATTATCCGACAAAGATAATGACTTTTTAAAATAAAAAAATTTTGAATATCAGATATCTCAAAAAGTAATCGTACAATCTTAATGAAAATTCACATATATAATATCTATATCACACCCAAAATTGTCTATAAATCTGGAGCTGATTCATCGAGCCGCTGTCGAGAAATTACGACTTGAAAAAAAGCTTAAGAAAATTTTAACCTCAAATATCTCTGAAATTTATGGACCAATCATTTTGCCCACAAAACTTGACAGAGAGCTAAAAATCCTCTACAAGGAATTTCGAAGCGATTAAGTCAATTTTGCTGCTGTAATCATTGGATATACAATACTCATTTTTTTCATTTTTAGATTTTTCTTAATAACAAAAGAATCGTGATAGCTAGAGAATTTTTTTTTTAAATGTATATTTTTTATGCTTTCTTGAATTCTACCCATCCGATTGAAAAATTTCAATCCGATCATTAAAAAAATTCAAAAATAATTTTTTTGGAAATCAAAATTTGACATAAAACAAAAACGAATCAGTGAATCATAAAAGCTTCTTTTCTTCCCGAATTTAGAATAAAAAAAAACAATAGAAGTGAGACCCGTCCGGTTAAAATCAACCGCGTTGATACGGAGATAAAGCGGTATACGTTCACACGTGCACAAACTCACCGATACACACACACAAGCACATCATACACCCATACAGACATTTTATAAAATCATGTGATTCAAACTTCTAACACTTTCGAAAATACATTTATTCATATTTCTAGAGCGATTTAACGATACTTAAAATTGTTCTATTACAAAGGTTCCTCTAGAAGGAAGGAAAAATTGGTTTCATCATGTTAAAATTTCGTGCGTTGATGTAAATTTTATATATTTATTGTATAAGTCCTTTGGATGAAGAAAATGTGGTTAAAATTTTTTTAACCTTTTTTCAAATCGTAATTTCTCGAGAACGGCTTTATGTATCTGATTCGGATGGATCGTATTCGAAAGAGAATTAACTATATGATTAATTAAAGGAATCAGCAAATTAAGGTTGAGGAAGCCACGGGCCAATGAATTGGCAGCGGTTTTTCTTATTGTTTTGTATATTTTTTTACGTTTTCATACGTTTCAATTTTTAGGTACCAATTCGAAGAATTTAGGAATCATAGAAAACCGTAAGAAACCGTACAAAACCGTACCAAATCTGTCCGAATTGGAACGGTTTTCTAGAGTCTTGTACGGTTTCCTACGGTTTCTTACGATTTCCTACGTTTGTTTTTTTCCATACAGGAACTTTATGTATCATCTCTAAATTTATAGACAATTTCCTATGTGATATAGGCAATACCTGTGTAAAATTTCATGCAGATTATATTGTTACTGTTCGAGATACTTAATATTTAAAATTTCGGTATTTTTGAAAATGACTTCATTTGTTGTCACATAATAACTAGAGTGAAATTATTTTAATGTCTTTAAAATTTTGTGAACATGTAGAGTTTGTGTATTATTTATTATAAGAGTTCTTAGGGCAGAAAAATTCATCCATGAATTTCAGAGATATTTGAGGATGAAACGGTTTTAATCCTCTTTTCGAATCGTAATTTATAACGCGCGCTACACACTTATGTTGTTAAGTTTCTTTTTTTTTTATCAAACTTAATTTACAGCGCGCCTCGTAAGAATATGAAATTAGCCAAATACGTTGTCTAATAAGTTGAGAAATACGTCCCTGGTGGAAATTAAAATCATTTTTTTGACAGTAAATGGCTAGTTTGATCCAAAATGGGGAAAAAATGGACTCTAGTTTTCTTCTATAAGTGAAACGATTTTTTAAACCTATTTTTCACATTTATTGGCCGCAGAGATGGTTACAATTTTGTACTATCTATTAATTTGGCATTTTAATGCTAGT
>JAPYZO010015697.1:0-10715 GCA_030522905.1 Torymus flavipes | reverse complement strand
AAAAAATCGTTTCACTTATGGAAGAAAACTGGAGTCCATTTTTTTCCCATTTTGGATCAAACTAGCCATTTACTGCCTAAAAAATGATTTTAATTTCCACCAGGGACTACCAGAAGTGATAAAACTATCTCTCCTTATTGAGACGTACAATGCTTTATTAATAGATTTTTCGCTATAGAACAATAAAGCCAAAATGTACCAAATTTATTACTCAATTGTTTAAACAATCAAAATATATAAAAAAGGTCTAATGTAATAAAAAATGATTTTAAATTTTCAGTTTTTTTTTTATTTTTTTATATCTTACAGTCATTATTACATAACATAATATCATACATTCACAATAAATATATTAACTTTTCTTAAAAGGTATATAAATTACCTATATTTTCTTTTTTTTAATATTTAAATTATCTTCACTCTGTCATTAGTTATTAAGGAAAACGTTTTTATATTTCATAAATTATTTTCACAAAAAATATTTTGTTTATCAACTTGAAATTTTAACCACTTATGTGATTAAAGTTTCAAGAGATTATCTTTACCTTTTTTTTAGAAAAAAATTATTTTAGAAAAAATTGGCGTTTTTGTTGTCGTGCGATAACAAGACTAAAAATTATCCAATAGACCTGAAATTTGGTACAGTTGTAGCTTTTATATATCTTCAGTTCGAGTTCGTTGTCCAAAAAATCGGTCTATTACGACCAAATTAAGATATTAAGATTTAATATTTAAAACAAATATTGTTTATATACTCTCTGAATGTAAAGTAGTGAAAAAATAACTATTCTGTAGTCATAAGTAGGTCACTTCGGAAATAATGAATATACACTACGAAATAGGGGGCATTCACTATTTCAGTAGTGTATACTAACTTCTTCAAATAGCGAAATTTCACTATTTAAAAAATTAATATACACTACTGAAATAATGAATGCCCACTATTTCGGAGTGCATATTCACTATTTCCGAAGTGACCTACTTATGACTACAGAATAGTTATTTTTTCACTACTTTACATTTGGAGAGTACTATGAATTCTCTGTATACAGAAAATTGTATAATAATAATTGCTTTTAATGATAAAAAATAGTAAGAGTAAAAATAAAATTAAAGAAATCACTAAATTAAGTTTCAGGAAGCTACTGCGTGCCAATGAATTGGCAGCGGTTTTATAAACATATTATTGCAAAATTCGAACGGCTGCCCGATAATTTGGTCCATTTTTTGGCTGTCAAAATGAAACTAGACCTGTTCATTGTCTACAAATGGATACACAGACCTATAATAAGCCCAGAGAGTTGTTAAAAAGTTTTAAAGCAATGAACACCATCCATTATTTATTTACAAAGCGTTTTATTCCAAAATTCCAACCGGCTGACGGCCGATTACGCCTGTTTTTCAGCTGTCAAAATAAAACTAGACCTGTTCTGTCTACAAATGAATATACAGACCTATAATAAGCCCAGAAAATTATCACAAAAGTTTTAAAACAATGAACTCCTTCCATTATTTATATGGGTCTGAAGTTTGCAACGTTAAAGAGCGAAATAAAAAAATTATTATTTTTACTTCACGTTTATACTTAATAATATTAATTTTTCTCATAGTTTTTGTTTCATAGTATAAAATAATTTTATAAAAAAGGTTTAGACGAAATTTCCATTGCTTACAATAACTTTAATCAATTGTAAGCTAATCCAGAGCAACCGTAAATTGTCACCCGAGCTGAAGGCGAGGACGTAAACTGTTCTTTTTGTAGTGGCCCAATGTTGCGTCTGGTATCTTTCCGTGCCGAAAATACCAGATTCGCGTTTTTGGGCCGGCAGCGAAAGTGCAATTCCAACGATGCAAACATCAGACCCGTTACATAATTATAGTATTTTATTCCACTCTTGACCGTGGCCCCCTTTGGACTCCGCAAAGCGGGGCCAACACGTTTTTTTTCATATTTTGTTCGGTGGAAAAAGCCAGTATTTTCATGGATTTATTATAAAATAAATAATATTATAAAAATTGAAAAAAAAAAAAAATACCTTTGACCCGCAAATTTTACTTTCGATCCGCAAATTTACTTTCGACCTGCCAATCAGATTTGCGGGAAATATATCCAACTTTCGTCCCGATTTTCGGGGGCGAAAGGTGGCCATTTTGGTCGTGTGTGGAATAAAAGTATTTATTTAACCACATAATTTAAAAAGGCCAAGTACTTGAAGATGCTTTCAGCGCCCATTGGTACTTCTTCAAACATGTTTATTTAACTAATATCGCATGTCCATTTTCATCTTCAAAATTTTGTATTTCATCAATGTTGTCCTTTGCGTATTCTTCTAATGTTTTCATTTTATTTTTAATTTGATTTTCTTGTTCGCTCGTACTTCGGCGATCATATTTTCTTAAACGTAGTCTGTTGCGAATGTTTGCTTCTAATGTTGTAATAGCTCTGGGAATCAGCTGGTGCTATTTTCCATCAAAAATGAAATGTTTAATTATCTTATTCCAGCTTTATACACATGTATTCTAATTTCGCCGGATACCAAATTCTTTTATTACTACAGCAGACCAAAATGGGAAATATGACAAAAGTTCATTAGGAAACTTTTTTATCTGAATCAGGTAGTACATCCCCGCCGAATGGGAAATCAGTGCTACGTTCATTCCCTACCCCCACTCTAGTTCCCAGCGCCATTTGAGCGCAAACAGCGCTTGGCACTGGCAACGAGAGTGAGGTTAGGGAATAAATATGCAGCACTTTCTCCCTTTTCGGCAGGGAACGAGTACGAATTTTATGCTAGTTGTGTTAAAAAATCGTATATTATACTCGTGAATATAGTGGGTTGTGCGAACCTACGCGTTTATCGCCCTCGCTTCGCTCAGGTGACAACTCACACGCAGGGAGCACACAACCTACTTTATTCCCTTGGTGCATAATATACTATTATTTATTTGTTGCATCGAAAAGAGAATAAATTATTTTAGATTTTTTTTTCTAGTTTCATTTTTATGTAATGCGAAAATTCTTGTATAGGAAGTTACTGGTTTATTACACACTTCAGAATCTATCGGAGAGCACTGGTTCATAGTTTAGCCGCCAGATGGCTTACTATGCGGCGCTCCTGTGAAGAATATCGGTCTCCAGTCGAGAGGCAGTCCCCACGCCTGCCGTAGGGAAGGTGAAGTGGATTTTGAGATGAGGCGATAAATGAGGTAGCCAGAGATTTGTAAAAATGACACGAAAACGAGATCCTCTCGATCTGGACCTCCATTTTCTCGCCCAGCTCCGCCGGCATCCATTCCGTCACTTCAAAATCCTCTGACCAATTCCTCCCCTTTCTCACCATCAATATCTTATTGCGATGTCTCTCTACGAAATCCTCTCTCTCTTTCTGCTCCCACTGCTTCTGACACGGCTAGTGCTGGCGTATGAGTTGGCTGCCCCGCTTCTGCACGAGCCTGGGCTCGCCCTCCTCACCTTTCTTCTCACTCTCTTTCTTCCTCTCTCTTCAACTCCTCCACACTCAACTCCTCATACCAATCCTCCTCCCAGTCACTCCACTCTCAGTCCGTATCCTCCTTTTTCCTGCTCTTGCCATCTCCAACCATTTTCTCTTCGATTTTTCTCATTGCCTCCTCCAGTCTGCTTCTGTCCTTCCTCAGCTTCGCTTGTATCAATTCCTCTTTCGATTTCCATTCCCTTTCCATTCTTTCCCTTTCCATTTTTATGTCAGCTTTAATGCCGTCCATTTCCTCCTCCATCCTTTTCATCTTTTCCTTTTCTTTTCTCACTTCTTTCCCTGTCTACTTATTGTTCTTCATCCTGGCGGGCCTGTTCCCATGCCACCCTATCCAGCGAGTCCTTTGCTCTACTCAGTTTTTCTTCGAATTTCATCGCTCTTCCTGTCGCGTCCCTTGCTACCTTCCTGATTCCTATGTCCTTTCTTATAGTGTGCCATCGAGTCGTTCGGTTTAGCTTCAGGGTCTACCTAACGTACTTTAACTTTATGCCTCCTATCTCCTTCCACTTGTAGCGGACTATCTACACGAGCGATAGTTCGATTATAAATACCTTAAGTATTTACAATAAGGTATTTCTTGGTGTATCCCAGATAGTCGAACTTCTTAACCATTTCCAACTCCCCCTCGTCCTATTTGAAGGCTACTTCCTTTCTCCTACCCCCGCTCTTCCTGAAAAACATTAGTTTCATCTTCTTCGCGTTTAGCTCCAATCCTTTCTTTGCGCTCCACTTCTTGAATCTTTTCAGGATATCTTTCATTAACCCTTCGTCTTCCGCTATCAGAGCTATGTTGTCGGCGTATGAAATGGACTTGATTCTTTTCTTCTTGTCTAGCCATGCTCCGCTTCCTTGCACTTTTTCCATCTTCTCTTCCAGATCATCCAACGCTATGTTAAATAGCGTTGGGCTAAGTGGGCATCCCTGTCAAACTCCCTCTCTTATTTCAAATTCATCTATCACCTCCCTTCCTATTTCAATCCTTGCCCTCGTGTCGTCGAACAGGCTGCGTATCCTTCGTATTATCTTTGTGTTCACTGCTTTCTTTTCCAATCTCTCCCATACTTTATCCCTTTTAAGTCTGTCAAACGCTGCTTTCATGTCTGCGAAGCATATAATTATCTTTCCTCTATCCGTTCCTTTTCCTTCTCTAAACCCCATCTGCGTCTTATCCAGTACCTTTTTCTCCTCCATTTTCGTCTCTAGCCTTTTCCTCACAATTTCTGCGCATATCTTGTACTCCGTGTCCGTCAGCGTTATTCCTCTGTAATCCGCTACATCCTTCTTTTTCCCTTTTTTGAAAATGGGTTTTATTATCTGTCTTCCCTTCTTTCGGTACTGCTCCACCCATATATCGTTTAACACTATGGAAACGTTCTTTACCATCTCCTCATGTCCAAAGATCCAAACTTCGTTCATAATCTGGTCTTGTCCGGCGCCTTTTTCTTCTTGAGTTTCTTGATTGTTTCTCTAACTTCCTCTACCGATATGTCTCGTAGACTTCCCTCTCTATCCTCCTCCAGCTCTCTTTCACCCGTTTCGTCTTCTCTTTGATCCTCAATTACATATTGCTCCCTGAAGTGTTCTCTCCATTGTGTCTTAGAGATGGAAGCGTCTACCTGCGCGCCGGTCTTTCTGCTTGACCTCACCGCGGTACAGAATAGCTTCATACCTTTGTCCTTCTCCATCTCCGTTAGCCATTCCTTGCCTTTAGTCCACTTCTTATTTTCTAGGAAATTCCTATAGCCGCTTCTGTTAAAAGACTTCTTTAACTTCGTTACCTTCCTCATCTATCCCTGTCCCTCCTACGTTCGTTGATATGATGGCTGCCCTACTGGGTCTCTCTCTCATTGCTCTCCGTCTGATCCTGTAGTTTGGTCTCCCTGTTGAGAAACCATTTCCCTTTCCTCTCGCTCCAGATCCACATCCCCTCGTCCGATTTGACCTTCCCCAGCCCCACTACCTTTGCTGCCATTCTTCTCTATTGCCTTGTCCCATGCTCTCTCCTTTATTTTCCTCTCCGTCCATGTGAGGTCATTTTCGATGTAGATCTCTTTATCTCCCAGCTTTTTTTTGTTCCTCATTATCTCTCTTTTATCCTTGTCGTTTCCGCACTGCGCTCCCAGCAGGAACTTCCCATTCGTCCTTACTCTCCACACTTTTTCGGTGTTAGTCTCTATCTCTATTTCCTGTTTCAGCCAGGTTGAGATATCCTCCCCGCTTTACCTTTTTGTACTGTCCAATCCTACGATAATTGAGTGTATCTTATTTTTTACGTCATCTTTTTTTATTTTTTACAATAGTATACAGAGATGAATAAAGAGTTTCCACAACAAATAATATGCTTATAGTACAATATTTGCGATATTGTGATTTTCATGACGTCATTAGTCGGTGACCTATGACAACTACCTTAACTCATATGAATAATTCTAAGTATAAAGAAAATAAAGGAATATTTTTACATTATAATGCATTCTATAAGGGAGTTTGCCGTAAAGAAAACAAAAAATTAGTTTTGATCAATGAAATTGATTATTGCTTATCATTTTTTAAATTTCTTCTCGCAAAAGGGACACAGAAATGACTCCGTGAAAGTAATACAAATTTCACCTTGAATTTTGCATCTTTCCATATTTATTGGATCACGTTACAGATTGGCTAAATCAGCAGAATTATAGAAGCGAAAGTATTTTACTTTTATAAATTACAAAAAAAAATTATTTTTAATATTAGTTCTATAACAATTTGAAGAAAAAAAACCTCACGTTTTCACCCGTATCACTTTCAATTGAGTTTGTTTAAGCTTACATTTCGACTATCAACGAAATACTTGCTTTTTTGCCTTTATAAAACGCCCGACTCAATGAAATTCGATAGTAGACACTTACATAAAAATCTAGTAATCACTCTCAAACAATTAAAAATGATCTATAAGGTATATTTTTCGTATTCGGAAGCTGCCGACATTGGTTATTTAAGGTTTCGGATAAGTGAAAGTAGCGAACTATACAAATGGCTGAATTAGCGAAGTAGCCGAATTATCCCGAGTTACCTTGGTATGTTATGGGTCTAAGGAATAGATAAACTACGCTGTTGACTCCCGCGAGGGACTTGCTGCCCGAGCGATCCGAGGGCAGCAACTCTCGGGCTTCAAAATTAAGTCCTCATTGCTCCCGAGCAACATACAACGTTTCTTTCGTCCACCCGGCAGAAAGTTATTTGTTTTTATTCCCTAACTATATAGAGAATAAAACGCCACATGTGCTGCCTCCTAAAAACTGACAACAGAAAAAGATATTACACGGAAAAAAAGTTATATATTCAAGTAAATTGAACATGTTTCAAGTCAAATTTACTTAAAACAAGTAATATTTACTTAAAACAAGAAGGCCCATTTACTTGAATATATAACATATTATCCTTATATCAACGAACAAAATATCGAAACAGCCACAAAAGAATAAATTGCTATAAGCACTGTAATTTTCAAGATCAACTGACTCCTATATAGGGACCAATATCCAAGCTCTTCCTCGACGGCCGTATTACGCATCCCCACAAAAGGCAGTAATCAGCTCCCTTACCCACAATCCAGGCACACGCGGTGAGAGCTATACTGGCTTTCTCCTTTCATCCCCCCTTCTCTCATGTCTCTCTAACCACCCCGTTGTGTTTGCATACATGTGCAGATCGCTGAAGGCCGAGTCGCTGGCAGACGAGCCAATGGCGGGGGTGCAGTCGAGCGAGCAGCCGGCAGCGTCGGTGGCTGGAGCTACGGGAGCGTCCGGGGCGGCAGGACCGACCGGCACAATGCCCGGAAGCGTGGACCATCGGCGATTGTCCTTCATCCCCGAGTACCGAGTCTATAATCGCGAGCGCGAACTCGAGCGCCAGGAGCGCGAGCGCAAGGAACGCCAGTGGGAGGAGGAGCTCAACACTGCCATGGCCACAGCGGCGACGACAGAGCCAGAGATGCCGTCTGAGGAGAGATTAAGGTAATATACATACAGCTCTCTTTTTTTACACGTCGAGGTTATATAGCCGCACCTCAAACTTTGATTTTGTTACACTCAAATTTGGGTGTAAACATTCGTTTTTGACGTTTACTCTCAAAATTCAGTGTATACAATCATTATTTGAGTGTAGGTATAGCCGTGAAATTAAGAGTAAACCGTTAAGAGTATACCCTTCAAATGAAGGGTTGATTCTTAAATTTCATACACCCAAGACTTAATTAAACACGCATTTTCAATGGTTGAATATGAATTCTGAGCGTTAAGAGTACAGGCTCAATATTTTACGGTATATTCTCATATGAGTGAGCACACTAAATATTGAGTGCAATTCTTGGAATTTTGATGATTCCGAAGTAATGAATTAATTATAGTGTTCCTTTAAGGATGTTCTCTAAGAAAATGATTTTCTTGTGATTTTCCTGAATCTTGCAGAGAACGTTTGATTTTGTGTCCTTAGTACATGCGCCACAGCCCCACGTCCATAGCGGTATTCAAAATAGAAATATTTGACATCAAAGTTTCAGCGTTACACGGGATCCCTATCTAAGGTCATTTCAAAAAAACATTTTGATTTCCTGTAAAAAAGTTTTCTTTGTGGATTTTTTTCAACCTTAAGGTATAAAACTAGAAATCAAGAGGAATAATTTGGTATAATTTTCAATATGGCAAACGGTATTAATTTCAGAAACATAGCTAACTTAAGAAAAACTCCATGTTGTTTGTATATCTATATATAGTCAGAGCGTGATGTAAGTGCTATTTATTTAAATATTGTATTGACACTTTCTTTCTTACACCGACATTTTTTATTATTTTTGGAGTAGTGTATAGAGACTCATATGAAGGGTTTCCGTCATAAATATATTTTTAAATCACAATTTTTGCGATATTGATGAATTTGAGTCGGGCAACGTCACTTTGGAGTAATACTCGAGTCAATATTCCTTATGGGTAAAAAACTCTCAAAATAAACACCCAATAAGATTTTCAAATTAGGACAAGAATAAACAGTCAATTAAGTTTAAGCACTCCACATTTTGAGTATTACTTTAAACGTGAGAGTGTAGCTTCGAATAAAATGTCTTGTCGAGTGTTACTCCCAAGCTGACTTTTTATCACCTCTAAATATGAATTTTTCGGTAAATATATTTCTCTATGGGCGTATTTACTTTTTAAGGTGGCTTCACCGCGTGAATTGGGAACATTAATAACAGTTTTTTACAATCGTTTTTTTACGTGGTATAATGTAAAAAACAATATCACATAATAAAATGATTCATAAGTGACAAAAAAAAATTTTCAACGAAATTTCAATACTGCAATAGTAGATATTGCTAATTAAAAAAAATTCAAATTCAAGTTATTTTTGATAAGCTTAAAAGTTGGAAGGGCTTATTTTATTCCTTGTTCAATTTTATAGCGAGTCATGATATTAAAATTGAAAAATTTTCAAAACCTGCAAAGATACATCTACTTGTTTATAGATTCGTGTATGCTTTTTAGGCAGTTGAGTTAAACAAATAGTCGTAATTTTTCAATTTTGATATCGTTGACTCCCTATGAAATTGCACATGGAATAAAATGAGCCCTTTCAATTTTTAATCGGATCAAAAATAAAAACCGCTGCCAATATATTGGCACTTAGCTTCCTCCAAATGAATTTATCGCTCCTACATGTATCAAGGAGCGTGGGAGCGCTCCGAAGGCAAGTATTAGTATATAGTTCAAATATAAAATATGTTTATTCATTCTACATGTTTTTTCAATAATTTACAAATTCATTAGTATTTACAAAAATTACACATTACTTCTTATTGCACTGCACCATCTATAAGAAACCTTTCCCTACATTCCTATCACCGACAAATCATTATGCTTCAATGTTTTGTATAATAGATAATGTTTCTTGATGAAATTTCATTGCCTATTTCAAACACAAATTTTTTTATAAATTTCATTTTTCCATTTATAAAAGAGATAACTCTATTCATATCGAAGTGCAGTCAAAATTATTGTTAAACTTATATCTCGGTCTCTGATTGGCCAGCATTTCTAGCTAATTTCATGTATCGGTGAAGCACGCTGTAAATTAACATAATAAAAAACAAAAGCAATTTTTTTAGTACAAATACAAAACTAGAAAATCGAAATTCATTGTTTGTAAATTAATTTCTCACAGATAAAGAATTGTGACGATGATCAAGAAGTTGAAACATTTATGTACATATAAATTTATTTCGATTTTAGTTGTTTCCGTATAACAGTTTTATTATGGATATCCATTTTGTCATGACAAAATTAAAGAAGGCATTAATTTCAATACATTAATTTGAAAAAGCAAAGCGCGGATACATTGACAACGGATTATTTTTATTAAAACCGACCGAAAGAAAATAGTACACAAAAACTTGTGTATATGCGAAATTCTATAATCCTTTTAATTATTATGCAATGACAAGCTGGTTGTGTTATGCACAGAAACTAGTCTGGATGTAAAATCTGAAATGGAAACTAGAAAGCAAGTTCTGTAATCGATATAAGTGTGAAAGGCACAGCGCAACGTAAGGTTGTGTACATCGGTCTAAAAAGTTGCCATTTTGAAAAGAGAACTTAAAAAATTAATTTAATTATAGCTTAAAATGTATTTATAAAAATATATGAAAGCATTATAGGAAACATTACTTGATAAATGTTTAGGAGTTGGGAAGTATCGGAGTTGAAGAATTGGATTAGTTATAAAAATTTAAGATCGTATAGATATGGTTTAAATATTTTTATTGACGTTTATTTTAAATAGAAGGTTACAGTTCGGATTTATAAACTTGTTAGCCAAGGTAGGTACTCGCAAATTATTTAGTTACCCTTTCTTTCGCAACTTTTCGAGAGTTGCTTGATCAAATTGTCCCTTTCGCGGGATGATTTTGTAGAAGAACAGATGCGCGAGACTCGTGCTTCGAGCCAGCTTAATTACAAATCGTTTCTCATCCCCGCATGAATGGGAAAAAAAACTAAGAAAAGATACGGAGGAGGCTGACACATTATCTCGCGCAGCTCCAAGTAACTTCTATTTTTCTCGCACAAATATCAGTCTTCTTCGTCTCTTCATTCTTTTGAAAGGCTCGTATTGGCCTGTACAAATTATTAATTGCTCCTATTGTCGATTGGAGTGTACGGAGCTCGCGAT
>JAPYZO010015676.1:0-10929 GCA_030522905.1 Torymus flavipes | reverse complement strand
ATTGAGTTTAAGGGGCTAAATCTATTAAAGAAACTTTTTAAGACAGTCTTGTACATCCCTAAGCTGCGTCCTGCATGATAGGCTATTATGGATTACAGGACTTATTTTTTTCGGTTATACATTGAAGATTTTACATCCAGTCCCGTTTATGTGCTTTGCAGGCGATGCTAATAGCTGCAATAAATAATTTAAAAAATATATTACAGGACTATTATGAAATATTTATTTATTGAATTTGTGAAATGTTTTGAATCGATTTATAAATTAATTCTGCAAATAATCCTTTCGTGATATATTGAATATTTTTGTCACTAGTTGTGAGATAATGCTCTATGAAGTATAACTTTTTTTTTATTAAAAATCCATTAGATCACTAATTTTGATTTTTTTCTATTACTCCAAAAAAGTATAGTATCATAGTGCAATGGCTAATCATAATAATAATAATATTATCTATTTACGTCTATGAACTATAATTAAATTTATGGCTAATCATAATAATAATAATATTATCTATTTACGTCTATGAACTATAATTAAATTTTCAACTCTTTAATAAATCGTCATTCAATAAAATATGCAAACCAATAAGTTTTTGCGCTAGCGGCCATCTTTTACTTATTTTAAAATAAACCTCATCCTTTTCAATCCCAATGAAATTCATTTAATCAATTTAGCCTCCTCGAATTTTCGTGGGCCAGCAAGTAGAACAAAAAAGGACGCGCGATGTGTGCAGCGAGAACGTTTTGGCAGACTCTCTCTTTCTCTCTCCCACGGTTGAAGCGATCCAATGCGCGAGCGCCCACTCAAGCGAATTGCTGAGCGAGTGCAGAGTCACAGAGAAGGAGAGAGAGAGAGAAAGAGAGAGAGAGAGAGACGCTGCTGCCGCAGCGCAGAATGGCCCTAGGGCTTGCGCGCCTCATCAAACGCCAATCTTCGCAGCACTCCATCGACAGTACGCTGCGAAGTCGTCGCAACTTTTTTACACAGGGAGATGCACTGGCATACAGTGCAGTCCAGTTTGATAAGGATGGGAAAACGGAGCGTGAAAAATTTTGAGAAAATTTATTTTATTTTTACTTTTGATACCTTGAGCCGCTCCGTTAGAAAGCTTTCTTAATCCTCCTATGTACAGAGACCAGTATAATCGCTCAAACTACATAAGGTTCCTATCCATCTCATAAACAGAAAGGTTAAAGAACTCTATAATCTAAAAAATATCTCACGAATTTATATTTCACAAAATATTTCTGAACAGAAAAAGATGACACATTTTTTCGAAATATTTCTGTAAGGTTGCAAACCTTTCAGTAATATTACGTGCTGTGTAAATATCGTCACAAAAGACTTTGTCGAAGACTGCAACTGGCTTGGGCAACTCATGATCGTCCAATCCAGCAACGAAATGGAGCATGCAGTACTTTCAATGGGCAAGCTAATCCTGTCATAAGCGCCCGAAAAGCATGATAGCCAGAAGACGAGGTGGCCTACAACACAGTCAACTCATGAGAAGCAACAGCAGCTATCACTGATATATCAGCCCCACAAGAGTGAACAGCACATAAGGTAGCAGTTAACAAGTCCCAACCAGCGTCGGATTCTATCACGGTGAAGAGCTACTCACTGTATACGCGTGCGGCTGATTCATCGGTATCGATTTTCTCGTCGCAGCTTTGACGCGACCATGGGCTAATGGCGTATCCAGATTGATCATCTAATACCCCGCAACCAGCGGCGACGTAAGCTCGAGATAGACTGAGAGCCTCAGTCTCGAGCTGCCTCTCTCTCTTGCTACGCAGGGCCTCAAAGTGTATACCGAAGTCTAAAAATGAAACACGAATATATTAAGGAAGTCAATGCAAGGGCATGGCCTTTTCCATTGTGTTAACGCTTTATTCGATTTTAGATTAGGTTTTCTGGTGCCGTAATCTCATTTATACGCAAGTACTAAAATTTGTACATACAATACCATAATAGGCATAATTTTTTGGTTCATATATATGATATAATAGGTTAAACTCTTCGTTGATTTAGAACCAACATAATCACATTTTTACGAATGTACTATTAATTCAATTCAAGCCGGATCAAATTCTGTACAATTCAAAAAACCACTGCCAAGTCATTGGCACGTACCTTCCTCAAACTTAATTTACTGATTCCATTATAAGCCATTTCCTAACTAAAAAAACTGACCAACTCTTTAATATCTTTTCAAATACTCATAAATAAGATAATTTAAATTTGTGAAACAACTGAATCTATTATTTTGTCTATTAAGTGCCAAGAAAAATGTTTAGTTTTTGGCGATTATTGAAGAAACTACTTATTCATTAGGTAAATAATGGAATCGATTTCCATCAGGGAGGCTGTTTTTTCTTTTTTCGTTTTTGCTGTCGTTTTGAAATAAGCTGAATTGATTTTTTATACTCTTCTTGGAAATTTATGAATGTTTGTAAATTGCACGTTTTATCAATCATAATTTTCATATATAAATACAATTTATTATATAAAACTGCATTTTATGCTTTTACAGCTCTTTCCAATTTCACGCTTTGAGAGAAATTGCCATGAAAATGAACGTGGTACAAAACATTATCGGAACCTGATGGCTTTTCTCTTCACTCAATTTCTTTAAAACTGTTAATTCATCACATACAGTAAAAATCCATTCACCTCACTTATACAAAATGCCCCAATAAACGCCTGCCAACAAATTCTAACAAGCTCGCATCCCTACCTGATCCCGCTTCTAGCAACCTTTCACACCAGACACGCACTACACCCTCCTTCTAGCCGCAAAAAAGCTTCCCATCCCCCGTCGAGGCAATAGCAGTAATAATCCGTTCGCGTCTAGCGGTGAACGAGTTTCTTCGTCGCCCACGCGCGCACAATTAACGTTAATCGCGCTCGTAAAAGGGCAGTAAGCGCGAGCGCGCGCGCCACTAAAGGAAACGAGCGTCTCTCTCGGGCCGAAATTGCCTCGGTATAAGAAACCCCTACCCCCTGCTCTTGCCAAGCTCCCAAAGCGCTGCATCGAAAGCCGGCTTTTCGCTTCTCTCTCCCTACCTACCTAGCTCTCGCGAAGATCGACGGATTTTTATTGCGCGCTCGGGAAAGCAGTGACAGTAGTGGAAGTAGTAGTGGTCCGGCTTTGGTCAGACGCGCCGCTTTATAAGGGGTCGTATGAAAACAATTTTGCCGCGCGAATATGCTGCGAGACGTCGATCTGCTTTTTTTGCGGATTCGGGGATGTAGTTCTAAAATGGGGCTCAGTTTGCTATGATTACGCGTCGCATAATTGTTTCAGTGCACGGCGTAGAATGGGAGTTAGAGAGATTGATTTATCGATTTAACGATGGACTGGGGTCCAGTACAGTCAACGCATTAAACATGCTATTGCGGTCATAAAATACAGTTGCGGCACTGCGTGAGTACCTGCTCTCTAAATTCAAATAAGTTAAAAATTCACTTATGTTATATACAAGTGAACACTTTTATTACTTATTAATAAGTTGAATTTTCCCTTGCAAATAAGTACGATTTTCACTTTTTCTATGAAATGATACATGCATAAATAACAAAATTATTTTTTTTTCTAAAATAATATAATAAAATAATGCAAAAATAACAATAATCATACTAATAAAAATGGAAACGTATATGCATTTGAACAATGCAAAAAGGTTCCACATAAATATTAAATTGATTCGCATGCGTGGCTGGGTTGCATTAACGTTATATTTTTGTGCCACTTTACAAATATTTGAGCGCTTTATCGAATAATACTACTTAAGCCGCGGCTTAACCATCGGTCTCGTTGTGCGAATCCACTTAGCATCGAGATCGAGATCCGAGCAACGTTTAGATCCGGGTTTATTATTATCGCGGAAACAGTATTGATTCGACAAGTAATATTGCACAAAGTTATAAATAATATTCGCTAATGAGATAAAGCATAAGTCGTTTCATCGAAAGGTGCAAGGTAGTAAGGTAAGCTCTTTAAATTTTTCAGGTTCCACTCAGATACAAATTAAGATAATGCTCGGAATGGGGGTTGCGTAAAATACCCGGCGCCTAGTCAAAGTAAGGCAAGACAAGACTACTTTTCTAGCTACATTTTTATGTTATTTGGCAGACAGTGTTGAGCAATTTCTGAGCCGGAGAGAGATGAGAGAGAAAGGGTAGGCGAGGGAGAGGGGTATGGTGGCGACGGGTCTAATAAAACCGGAAATGCTTGGGCGCGCGTTGCATTACGTATTCTGTTTACGCGGATATGGGCACGTTCGTAGTGGGAACGCGATTTATGTGTTGCGTTGCTATAATACGGCGGTCGCTGGTCGCGCTTTGTTTTGAGTATTTCCGGAAAGCGTTTGCCCGAGGGGCTTGGACTGATTCGAGGGACAATAAGAATATTAAGGAGGAATTCGGATTATATTTAGCGAACAATTGTTTTTAAGAGTAAAGTGCAATGGAATAGCGTCAAAGTATGATAATTATTTCTTATAATAACATGTAACGAAATTATATAGATCTTTATTAAACATATTTGTAGTTCTATATTCTTTATTGCATTAAACATTAGCAAAATATCTTTGTAACACATAAAACATGGTCACAGAAAATGGTACTTACTGAGTTTTGTAACAGCTCGCATTATGTGTGATGCTTCTGCATTTTGATTTTATATCGGTAGAGAAAGCTTTATTCAAATGCCAATCTTACTTACTGCGGTTTAGTCATCCGTTTTCAACCGAAATAGCACTGTTAAAATAAAATAGCAGATGAAAATATCGATTTTGGATGACGGTGATTTTATTTATTATTCTTGAACTTTATATATTATTCGAAGAGGGTAGACGCAGATAACGGATTTATCGCTTTTTAACTTTTTACGATAATAATCTTTTAATGAGCATGTGATATGCATAAAGGAACATTCTAAATTTGAATATGAATTAAGAAGCAAATTTGGAATAAGTGCAAGAATATTACTATTAACTCCTCTTTATGTTTTATTACTATGAGAAAAAAGTAATAAAAAAGGTGAATTCAATTGTGTTTTCTTGTACATATACTTGTTATTTATAAATTTTGTTGTCTCATTGAATATATAAATATCGAGCCATATGTAGTAATAGTGTTTAATTTTTATAAATTTTTAATGATTATCTTTTCTGCCAATCAAGTTATGAAAAATAGCCGTACAGGCATAATCTTATAACAATTTAAACAGACTTTGACAAATTCATGGATTGATGTATTATATGACATAATATTTATATTAAAATTTAAGTTTAACCTACATAGAGAAGAAATTATTTCTTTACTGAACTCTAAAGGCAATAGAATAATATTCAAAAGGTTATTAGTCTATAAACAATTACGTTTAAAGTATCATAAATTCAATGAGTTCTCGTTATTTCTTGATACTCTCTTTTATGACGACTAGGGGGGGGGGGGGGGGGGGGGGGGGGGGGGGGGGTAAATACTCGTTTAATCCCCTGGCCAAATCTGGTTTCCTCATCTCCCCCTTTTCCTGTATGCCGTCTAGCCGCCACCGTCGCCCTGTACGCGCGTTTATAGTATCGTTCTAATCCCTATTATCCGCACTCATGCAAATGCACTAGACATTTTTGGCCTGTTCCAGAAATCGGGAGGTGATGGATTTTTCATGTCTCATAAATCAGGCAGTGCTTCAATTATTGAAAGTATAAAATATTATTTAGCAGAAAGTGAGGATTTATTTCTGCTCTAGAAAATAGGTATATTAAATTACGAAAAATATTAAATATACGTTTCATCTTTAATATAATACACGAATCACTGACAATTAGAACTACGTAAAAAATAAAATATTCAACTATCCTATTTCGAATTTAGTAAAATTCATACATGATGAGTCGCACTCGCGAGAACCTCCGCAGACGACACATCTCTCGCTTGGTACTTTGAAAGAAAAAAAAAAGAAACAGCGCTAATTCCAAGTAACGAAAGACGTCCTCGTCTACAACGCCCTCCCACTCTTTTCTCGCCCTGGTGGCTTGTCTGAAAGCCATGTATTATTACACGACTCCTGCCTCCTCTATCTTTTGTGAATTTTCCTTCGTACTCGTCGCACGGTGATGCCGCTCGCTCTCGTAATTACGGGCCGTCTATTAAATATTCATGATGTGCACGCCCAGCCGGTGACTGGCTCCTTTTTTTCTCCCCTACTTTCTCTCTCTTTATTTTTTATTGTCGCGCATCGTCGGTGCATTGCGCTAATGTCGCCTCACCCTCACTGGCTCGAGGAGGATTTATATTCTTTGCATAATTTAGATGGGAAGATCATTGGACGAGGAGGGCCGAGAGTGTCGCTGCCAGTCGAGAGGCAGGCAGGCTGTGAAGTGCGGCTAAAGCGGAAGGTAATTTGAGTTATTGCGTGGTTGGTATAAACCAACTGTAATATCTGTTACTACAATTAGTAAAATAGTGTATAAAAATTAAGTAAAAAATTTAATGTTCAAAAGTAAGGCCAAGTTGGAAAAATTCACTTCATTAGTTACATGGAGAAAAATTTATTAGTAAACTTTGCGTTTTCATCACAAAATTTATCATATTCACATGAGTGCCAGGACACATACGTCATGTAGGATTTTTACTCATAACAATGTTTCATTAAAATAAACTCATGAAAAGACTGTCTGTATAAATAATGTACATGCTTTGATAGAAAAATCCATTTGCAGCTTTATTTTATCAAACATTTATTACCCTTTATTTTTACAGGGCTCTTAATAATTGAATGAGCGAGAATAAATAGAATTACGAATGACCAAAGATCGTGTTATAACACGTTTATAAACTAAAATATAGCAAACACATTTTTATTACATTCCAAATTCATAGAAATTCAATAAAACTGCAGAACACCGCCATAGTTATATATTCTCGTACCTTTCGCGTCGCAACTGTCGTAAAATCGTGCTTCAACAAAATGCACCTGTCCGGGAGCCTTAAATCCGTCGCCTATACGCTCTCATTTCTAGCCGCACGGCGACACGCGCAAGGGCTACAACGATTTTAAACATCGCTCCGGCGAATACTAAAGTCGCCCTCGTGATTTGTATCGCTCGGCCGTAAAATTTTATAAGCCATTTAGCCGTCGCGGGGAACGGGAAATTCAATCCGCGAACGCGGGAACAAGGACGCGTCATGCGCGCACACGTGAAAGAGGAGGAGTAAAAGAAGAAGAAAGGATGCTGGAGGTTGCAAATAAGGGAAAAGCAGCGGGGAAGTGTATAGGCGCAGCCAACTGCCATAATTGAAAGGAGCCTCTACCTTTCTCCCTTGCTGTATCCCGCCCCTGGCGCAGCTCGCAATGAAAATGAAACGTCCGATTTTAGTAGTTGAAAAACAGAGGCAATCTCGAGAGGAGGGCTTCTCTCCTTACTTTGCCCAAGCGACGTGAGCGCGTATCGGTGTGCGTGCGTGTGCGAATTTTTTGTTTCGCGCCCCGAGAGTAGTTCGTACTCGGAGAAGCGTCGATTTCCGAGGGCCGGAGGGGGGGGGGGCAATTTATGGAGAGGGGGTGAGAGAGAGAGAGAACGCATCCTTCCTTTTCCATTTCCCTCTCTTTTCCTTTCGTGGCCCTGTGTATTTGTGTGTCTCTGCGTTCATGTACGCGTACGTATATACGCTCGTATGTGAGTAGAGCTCTGCGTGTGATCCCGGCTCGCGAAATATGGGAGAAGTTGCAGTCACGTAGCGTGCATCGTTCACGAAAGAAGTAGCTCAATTCCGCCGGGCGGACGTACGACTTACCCCGCCGCTGCCGCCCTCTTCCCTTCCTCTAGCGAGAGCGGAGCTTTCGTGCAGCGGCGCAGCTGCCCCGCTTCGTTTCTCTACCCCCTTCTCGCTCTCTTTTATTTACGTTCTTTCGCCGCGCAAGTCCGCGCCTTCTTTTTGCCCCGAGTGCCAAGCCGAGATTCTATTTTTACCGACTATTTTCAGTCGCCGGACGCAAGACGAATCGCCTGCGACAGACGCCTGTATATATATATAGAGAGAATGAAGAGGCTTGATGGAGGGGTTGGCGGGAAAAGGGGGTGTGAAACGTCGGTGATTAAATGCGGCTGGTGAGTTTATAAACATTGTAGCTGTTTAGTTACCGATAATATAACGTTTGTGATGCTATGTTGTTTGACGTTCATCAGTTTCATATTTCGTATTTGTTTTCGTTTATTTAAAAAAAGCTGTATTGCTTTCAAAAGTAAAATGTTGTTTTTTTTTCGATATTTTAAAAGTTGCTCAAACAGCCAACGAAGTATAAAAAAACCCCTATAGTATGTACGTGCGCAAATAAAGAACAAAATTTTGGTAAATCATTCATAGTTACGATCCGCATGTGAACTCATTAGATTTTTTCGTAAATTGAATAAAACTGAGAACGAGGGTTTTACAACATTGTGACTAAAACGCAATTTTACAAACCTGTTTAAGAGTGTAAAATGCTTACATACACTTGAAAAAAGCCATGTTATTGTAATTGGGACATAGAATTTCACATCCCGGACTCCGGGCCGCTATATTCGCAGTACAAAAAAAATTTTAATTTTTTCTCAGATGAAGTAACTAAAAATTAATTTTTAAGACTTAAGAATAAAATCGGTAAAAGCCTGCTTTTGTAAAATAAAGTTTTTATACTTGAATTAAAGTGAAAAAATTCTTCACTTTGTAGTGGAAATATAATTTACATTTCATATTATTTCGGCGGCTCTGGAATTTTAAAATAATTTAAATACACACTGTGTAGTTTAACAACGAATAATTAATACGACTAATAAATTAGTAATCCCCATGCACCCCGTGCCTTACCAGCAGCGCCACTCTCATCAGTCTCACAAAGCACTGGGATAAATCGCACATATCAACAATATGAGTACGCGCCCGCCGCGAATCCGTATGTAGGAAATGCGCTCTCTCTCTCTCTCTCTCTCTCCTCCCCTCTATCTCTCGTTCTCCCTTTTCTCTATCGCTAAACAATATAAATCTCGTGCTATATATGCGCGTACGCACGTACTCCTCTGCTGTCTAGAAGCTCCTCTCTCCTTTTCTCTCTCTCTGTCGCTCTGGCTCTTGTTTCCTACAGCAGCTCATGGTCGTGGTCCCTGCCCGCCGTAATCCTGTTGAGTGCGCGCACGCGAGCTTTCGGTTGGCGCTTTTTGCATTCTCCCACACGCGCTGACTACAGCTTGTCTTCCGTTTCCACGCGACCTGTTTTTTCACTCACGTATGTGTGACCGTGTGTATGGCTGGGTGATACTCTTCCATGTCTGCACGCTGCACTACGAGAGCGGAAGGGTGCGTCTTTCCTGCTTTGTTTTTCGTATACTTGGGGTCTGTGGCGTCTCACCTTTTTTGCCTTTTCGGCAAAATTACAATGGTTACTTTGTGTTTATACGAATTTTATCGAATTATAACATTGAGCTTAGTTTCCAACGCTTTACTCTCATGAGGCATATAAAAGACACAAAGACACCAGTCCCCTTACAAGGAGAATGTGAACGCCCATAGGAAAACAGATTTTATCCGAGCTTTGATAGTCAATTTCCGGCATGTGATATTCAAGCCCATAGTGTTCAATATTTCATTTTATGTGCCCGTTTCTTCAAATATGGGCGATCTCATCTCAAATATGCTCGATTTTGTTAAAAAATCATGTTTCTTCTATTGACTGCTACTTAGCAAGTATTTATCTTATGATAACAAACGCGAAAAAGATTATAAAAGCAGATAGAAAAAGTTCAATTTTGAGCTTCGTTTTGTTGAAAAATATTGAAATTAAGCATCGTTATATTGGGCGTTTTGGTTTCTGATCGTGCGCAGAAGTGATAAAAATCAATTAAACGCCAGCGTCAAGCTTACAGAATGTCGCACCAGGAAATTGTAAACAATAAAAAACAGTGTAAGAAAACGGTAAAAAATACCACCCGTAAAGCTGTTAAATAAGGGATCTTTTTATTTGGACGATTGATTAATTGACCTCAAAGATTAATAAAAAGATATTTCATTTTCAGTAGTTACGTTCCCCTATAGTCAGCCTTTTACGAACACGGCTATGTGTAGAACGTTGCCCTACTTACATTTCCCAATAATTAATTAGCCACGTTATTATACAAAATAATTTAGCTATTGTTCTCTTTCTGCATTGTGTTAAAGTTGAAAGAATTTCCAGTAAATGTACACACCACAACTCCATTATTCTTCTTATATTTTTCTCCATTTTTCTTCTATTACATAGAAATACGGAGTACACTTTAGGCCGATAATATCTGCACATTATGTCCTATTAATTCGTCCATATACCTGGCTTCCACACAGGCGAATCGCAAAAGGTGCTTCTTACATATGTGCGGGTATACGTGTGACTATACACACGCATAGACTTATCGACTTGTGCGCAATTAACATAAACTCGAACTTCCGCCTTCTCTTCGCGTGTATAAAAGCGTAGACTCGAGATTCGGTGCACAGCGCGCGCTAATTCAGCAACGCTCGCGCGCGTAAAGCAACGTTTTACAACCGCGTTCGCGCAAAGATACGGGCGAAAAGCGTTTTCTGCTTTTACGATACGAGCGAGTGAGCGAGTGAGAAGAAGATGGCTCATTATTTGCGTCATTATACGACGGCGCGTTTACGCGGAAGCTATTGCCTTTGCAGGTTGCGGCGCGCCTGATATAACGAGAGTAGTGGAAGAGCGAGCGAGCGTGAGAGGAGAGAGAGAGAGAGTGAGAGAGAGAGAAAGAGAAAGACAGAGAGTAGCGATAAGAACTCTTTGATTGCACGTGGGCGAGAAGCTGAGAACGCGCTGATAACGAAGCTGAAAGGTGAGCTACTGGTTGCCGCTGTGCACGCCCTTGAAGAATTGATGAGAAAAAGCTTTGA
>JAPYZO010015665.1:0-12611 GCA_030522905.1 Torymus flavipes | reverse complement strand
GCGAAATTTAGTGGCGGCGGCCGTGTTTTCGAGGGAAAATATATATATATGTGTAGCGCAGAGAGGCTCGATGTTATAAGCGAGTTTGATTAAACGAAAAAGGGGTTGTTTGTTATGAGATGGGATTTGAGAGGGGGGTATGCTTTGAGGCTGCGGGAACGTTTGATGGTATATAGATAACTGAGAAAATACCTACTCAGTTGAGAGAGAGATAGAGTTGCTGCGAATTGTTCGGATAAAGTGAGCAGCGATATATATACACGATTTGCTGCACTCGCTAGCTCTGTGTTAGTGAATAATGAATGGATATCGGAGAGTGTAGATGTTAGAGCCGAACGATGTAATTTCAACGTTCATTTTTTATGTTTCGCGATAAATAAAGTTTTTATCGCACGTAATATAAAGTTACCGTGTATATAAACTCAATAACGAATTTAAAAAGCACTTCGTGTCCTTATCTTATCACAAAATATTACCATTTTTTTTTTTTTATTAAAATTGTGTAATATCACGTCGTTACCTTACAACATCGCCACTGTCATATTACATTTCAATACAAAACATTTCACGCAAAAACATACCCATCGAACCTCTAACCCCGTTCCCACACCAGGAATCCCATCTCTCCTCTCGTCATTCGCGCGTGCATCCTTCTCTTCCTTTCTCCCATTCCTTACATCTATATATACGTAACGCGCACGCCGGAGATTATCCCGCGCGCGGACGTTTATAGGCGCGCGCCATTGCTAAGATCACGCGCGTGTGCATTGCGAGAGAGGCCTTTGTGCGCCGGGTTATTGACACTGGGACCGTAGGTTCTAACGGACGCGGGGTATAATCGCCGGCCTTTTGATGGCGATTTGCATGATTTTTCTTTTTACGAGGGTTAGGGTGGTGGGCTTTCTGTTGGGTGGGCTATGGGTGACTTAGTCACGGTGATGTGTATGTGTGGGCGAGACGGGTAGTAGTATTTATAAATGAACGAAACTATACGATGTTTTTGAATTCACTTGTTAAATAAGATTCATTAAATATCGGATATAAATATACCGCTGAAACCTGTTTTCGTTAATTGAGGCGGCTTCCATTACACCATCGATCGGAGCGAATTTACGAAGAAAATCCTTTTTAGAAATTAATCGCGCACGTTATTAATACGCTTGATGTCGAAACAAAGTACATGATTAAAGCTCAAACGCATATTTATGCATCAGAAACGTAATCTTTATCTTAAGTGTGCACCGCTTCGCGTTTTATCTAGTGTACGTAAATTACGGTCATAAGATGCCCGATGCATCGTCGTATAACCGCGGCGGCGGCGCTTTTTACACTTTACGAGGCGCGCAGCATATTCGACAAACAACTTCACCGCACGCGCGGCGATCTGCTTCGCAAGAGATAGCGGCAGCACACTCAATTTTTCGTAAAGATTAGGTCAACAGTGCATCGCGCCAAAATGATAGTTGCCGTAAAATAACCGTAAAGATATTGCCGAAAACTTCTCGGGCGTCCTTTTATTACGGAACGTGTATACCTTGGTACACTGCTAATTGCACGACGTAACGCGACTCGAATCTTTTATATAAGGACGTGGGCTTCTTCGGACGGAGGAGAGTCGCGCGTAATATTATGCCAACATTATATCGCGCTGCAATAAACTTCACCGTACGCGCGCGCTCTGCATTGTAAAGCACCGTTTTGCGGTCGCGACAACTTCGCGCACCGTAAATTACGCTTTACAGTCTCGTGGGATATTAAAGTCCGAAAGCTGCGAAGCCGCAGCGGTGGCAGCCCATTACCTCTTCATCAGGAACCGGTTACACCTCGTGCACGGCGACACATAACACTAACCAGAGAAAAAGATACATTCTCCAATCAATAGTTATATTTATACGCCTCGAAATTTCAATTATAATCCTAACTCTTTTTCCCTTCTAAACACGCGCGCTCTTCTCACACATATATTCTTAGCTGCGATATCAAAGAAGAGAAGCAGCGAGCTTACGCCGGCATGCGTCTTCATTACGGCGGTTCCGCGAAGGTAACGAGCGCCTGTAAACACACAGGAAACGTCGGACGTGTATGTGATACACACGCCAAGGGCTCTAAGAGAAGGAGAGAGAGAGATAAAAGGCATAGGCCGGCGTCGCGCTCCAATTTCCAGCGGGCGATTATGAATTTATGAAGCCGAGTCACGAGAGGAGCCGTTAATCGGGAGACGTATATACACACATACATACGCGAGAAGAAATATGTCGTAGTGTGCCGGCGCTGCTGCAGCGGGAAATCATTTTCCCACGGTATACACGCGCGCGTCTATCGGCCGGGAGAGATGTGGTAGCCGTGTACCTTGATGGAATGTTGATGCTGGTATATACAGACACGATAGTTTTTTGTTTTTGCTACGTTACGAGTCTGGATTTTATAGATTTTTTTACATTGTATGTGAATTTTACAGTGGAATCACGTAGTACGACATGTAATGGAAAACGGGGAGAGTAGTTTTCTTTTTTATGGAAAAACGCGGAGGATTTTCCGAAAACAATGGAAGCTTTTGTGCCTGCGCTCGCGCGGAGGGGTGAATATGAAAAAAGCAGCAGTAGCATTGTAGCCGCATCAGCGCGCGAAAAGTTCATTCTTTCATGATGCGATTTTCGCGATGACCTATATTCCTCTCGTGAATGACGAACCTTAGTCATTCTTTTTCCACTCCTTTTTCTTTTTGTAACGTATTCTACATACACGCCTACGGTTTAACCCGTCGCTCGCGTTATAATATATTAAATCCATTATACGAATGAACGAACGAAGAAAAAAGGGTTTGAAAACGCGAGAGCCATTACGCGTATATAACATTCAAATGAACCATTTCAAATGCCGCACGCAGCCGTTCTATATACTGGCGAGCGCGCAACGATAAAATCATTAGCCAAGAGAGAGAGAGAGAGCTCGTAACGAACGCTCAATTAGCAAAGTCCTAGAACACTCCCTCTCTCCCTTATATTAATCGCCTCACCCGGACGCACTTACCCGCACACACTTACACGCGCGCACGTGCGCACTATATACACACTCCCACGCGAAAGAAGGAAAACTCGAGGGCTGCCGCCTCCATTGATCGCGCTGCGACAAAACGTTCCACCGCAGCAGCAGCAGCAGCCGCGACGACGACGACGGCGGCAGCGGAGATAATAAACTCGGAATCTGTCCGGAGAAAGAGAGAGGGAGAGAGCGAATGTGTGACGCAACCGATATGATTTACGATCGAGATATACCTACTACAAGCTGGCGCGTATACTTTCTTATCCACACATGTAGTGCGAGAGAGTAGGGACCTGATGCAATCGCGCGTGCTCGCGCTCTCTCGTATATGTGTATCGAATCTTGGGGAAATATTGTCCCTTCCGCGATAAGGCGCCTTTGTTCCCCGGGCTCTGAAAAGAGCGCGGAGCGCGCGGTGGGTAAAGAGGGTGAGCGGAACTGGCACGACAATGAGCTATCGAAGCACGAGGGGATAAGTTGGAGAGTAGCAGCAGCGGCGCGTGCGAGGTTTATTAGGAATTTAGGGCTTTTATTGTGCGCCGACGACGTTGTCGAGTCTTTGTATCCGGTGTATACTGTCGAGGAATTCGTGTATAATAGTGTGGGCGAACGTATGAGAGGTGATAAGGTTTTGTTTACAAACTTTCGGCGGGAGTGTATAAGAGGCTCGATTTCACGCGATTATGTAGTACGGTGATGAAAGCGTGGGTATCGGTAATTTATGGTATAAAAGTGAAAAGAACAAGCGGTATAACGAGATGTAAAAGAATAAGGATTGATACTGGTAGATAAATCGACGAGGTTACGAATGAATAAAGAGGAAAAAGCCTATAGTTTTTACCAATAAGATACATACTTTCGATGGATCGATAACTCAACGCGACACTCGAATTAGCATTACCCAACGCCGAGCGCGTCGATAAACACAAAAACCCACGAAAAAAGGGAAAGTCCTTCCTATATACAAACCCAAACCCACTTATGTACCCATCCGAGCGCGAAATCACACACTCCGCGCGTATCATTCTTGGACAACTATACTCGAGAGCGCCGCAGGCTGTATAGGAGGGAAATCAGATCCGTAAGGACAGTGCGCTCATTGTGCTCGCGCGTCAAAGTGACCCAGATTCGCGAACGCACACGCGGAGAGTGCATTTATTAGCGTTGAGAGAAGCGCTCCAGCCACCTGACGTTATAATTCGATCGGTTCGTTAAATTAGCAAATTGCCTGCTCATTTTGTCGTCGTTGTCTGTATATATATATGTACGTATGGTGCTGGAGCGTATGTGTTACGGGAGCCTGGAGGCTGACGTTCGTTGCATTGTATACGAAGGTGGTGATTAAATTAATCCGGTTGGCTTGGAGGTGTAATTGATTCTCTCTTTCGGGACACTCACACACGTGGTAGTATAATGATGATTGACTGCGCGTGCTCTCGATGACGTCGAAGTTACTTTTGTCTCTCGATTTTTACAGTAATTCGCGTGTGCTGATTGTAGACTGCTGTTGTCTGCCGAGTAAAACAGTTTTGTTACCAGTGTACCGTGAAAATATAACGATTGATCGACGCGTTAATTAAGATAGCGATCGTTAATTATCCATTGAAATCGTATATATACAAATGCTAATTCCGCTCTCTCGGGTTACGAAAAGAGCAACTAGACACTAATTAAAACCAATAACGAAACCGTCAGCAGCACATCAACCGAACCGTAACCGAGCGCAACAGTCAGTCGCGTCGCGCCCTCTAATCCCAAATTAAAACCACTAACAACCACCCCCGGCACATGCACCAAATCCCAGCAGACAACCTCACCCTTTAATCGCGCCGTAGCAACACATGCGCGCGCGCGCCCCACATATCGGCCCCGCCTCCGCCGCAATCTTCTCCATCTATTCCGGCTAATTTCGCTGCGCTATCTTATCGTGTGCTGCGTTAACTCGATTTGCATGGCCGCCCCAGGGCTATACGCCCGCGGGGATCGACACGAAAAGCGCGCCGCGCGAGAGGGTAATGAAGATCGCCGTGTTGGATATATATAGGGTTCGTGATGAGGCGCTGTCGATTTTAGAATGGAGATTGTATAGTAGCAGGAGCTGCTGGTTTTTTATGCGTGATATTGGGTGTGGATTGGCGGAGGGAGATTGATGGCTGGCGATTGGGTGGTTGGATAAGGATTCGAAGCATGTTTTAGTGGAGAGATGTGGTTGGCTGATGAGGGAACTAGTTGGCGAGAGGAATGAGCTATTGGAGTGGAATTGATTGTAATTGTCATTGTGTGATATGAAGATTGGCGAGAATAAAAATGACGAGTAAGAATGCAGATGCCGTGGATTCCAATTTGCTTGCGCCGGCCGTTTTACTACTAGGAATTACACATTCTTCAAATGTAGATGTCAATACAGTACGTCTCTCTCTCTCTCTGACATTCGTGGTCAGTATGATTAATGATACAATCCTCATTTCGATTAATGGAGCCTATAAGAGAGAGAGGGAGAGAGAGAGAGAGCGAGAGAGAGAGAAACATAAAATTGAATTATTCCTGCATTTAATGTTTCATCGTCGAATGGTTTGCAGTTACTATATACGTACAATAGATCGTCGCCGACCATCTATCTCTGCGGATTTTGATGGATGATTTGTAGAAAGATTTTTTTGTGCCAAGAACAAAGAATGCGCTGATATAATGTCTCGAGTGTGTAACAAAAGATTTCGTTGTTTGGTTAAAAAAAAAATACCGGACGTAACTGATGATATCGATTATTGAAGAAATATTTTCTATAAATTATTGATGACAATTTATGGAGTTATGATAAATGTTACAAAAAGAAGCAATCGTTAACTTAAATCACTTTACTTCATTGCTGCATCAAGACTCTGCTGTTTTTAGAAGGAATAAAGACGGTTATCATCTCCAACTCCATCATCTACATCATTTCCTACTCGCCAACTTCAACGCCCTTCCGCAATCGAATATTCATTACTAAAACAAAATTCTCAAGCCCATTATCAAACTCATCATCTTACTCTTCGCTGCCAGAGCGATCGATCTTTCGCCCCGTTATATCCCATGCCAAGTTTTCCACTTGGCACTCTGGCCACGCTGCCGTCGTGACGCTGGTGAAAAATCGCGCTGAATTATACGCGCGATATATTTATGGCGTTGGACGCGGACGAGATTCTTCTGAGCGTGCAGTTTTTAATTGGAGCCGGTTGGCTTTATCGTCCTGGGTTCACGGTAGAGTGTATCGAGAGTGAAGTAGGTAATTGAGGTGGTTGAGAGATAGGTGGATGTTTGTTTATTTTCTGAAGCAAAGGAGGGTGGTGAGTTTGCTGCATATGACAAACTCATCGCCTATATAATAGGAGTTTTAATTCTTGTCGTGTCATAACACCTTATTGAATGAATGGAAGACTAAGTAAAAACTATCAACTATCGCGATAAATAACAATTGGCAATAATAAGCTAATCGTATAAAAATGTATATTGGTATTATTTGGAATGTTTTAAACTTCAATCGATTTGTTAAAAATGAAATACAAAAGGATTTTTAATGGTAAAATGTGATTGCAATAAGGAAGTAAACATTGTTTTGATATTTGATTTAATCTAAACATCGATACGACAATAACCTTATTAAATGTCTAGAGAATATTGACTCCACAATAAGCAAACACAAGAAAATTCTGCTCTAATTTAATTTGTGAAATTAATAATTTATGAAGATGTGCATAGTTTTAAAGTAGGTTCATGTCATTTGTGATTAATGCCGTAGGCTATATAAACTTGATACAGGTGATTAAAATTTGCTACTTTAGAATTTCATTGTTAAAGTTGTGGCATTATCTCTCCGCCTGGCTAAATAAATAATACCAGGTACCATAATAAACACCTAATGCTGTTTTCATTAATTTAATAATGGAAGTGGCAAAATGTACACGGGAATTTAATTTGGTGAAAATCCAGTTTTCATTGGGAACCCAATGACATTATTATCCCGGTAATTCGACAATTATTCTGTATTCGACTATTTTCGTTATTATAGTAATTTAATAATAAAGCCCGTGCACTACAGAAAGTTATAAATGCTATGAAATATTTAACTGAAACGGTATTATGAGCTGTCGAAATATCGGATTAATTGTACTCGTGCGACAGATGAATAAAATTTGTCTGTATATTTTCACAACTACAATTATTATTATTCAACATTGATTTTAAATATAAAAAATACACAAATCCTCAAATTTCATATCGCAACCAAAGCACAGCACCCCAATCACTCATAAACACTTTGGTAAACCTCCAAAATAAATCGCCTCGCAATTACACGACTGTGTACCCCACACACGCACACACAAAACCGACTTTGAAAAATGCCTCCACACAACACACCATCCGGTCCTCCGAAAACGACTTCATCCTCCTGGCTGCGCAGCAGCCTGCACACATGCGACATACGTGCGGCGCAGCCTAATGAAGGCGCGCGCGCGTGTTCCGGGCACCGGCAACATCCGTATGCGAGCGGCGTGCGCGTGGGAGGAGGAGGAAAGCAGGAGAGAAAGAGAAAGACATTTGTCGAAGCGTCATAACGGATATGCGCGCGCGCGCGCTTTGCAGTGTTGGGTCTTGTAAGTGGCGGAGAATAATGGCGAGCGAGGTTTTGGTGGTTTTAGACAGCTGCTGATGAGTTTGTATTACAGTGTGTAGTAAAATAAATGTCAAGGTACATATCTAGGTTTTTTAATTTTTTCACAAGTATATTTTTATTGCGTAAACATGAGAAGTATACTGGAGTAAAAGCCGTACAAAGAATAGCGTATACATATACGGTTCCGTGTTTACCCTCTTACGTATATATAAGATGTTATCAGCGAAAGAATTTATTTGAATGGAATTAATTTCAAAATGAGAGAGAATATAACGCGAGTTTACTTTCCAAATTCCTCGTATAATATAAAGTTTTATTTCCCAGCGAATCTTGAAACGTTTTCATACATAAAGTTTTCAATTTAATTAGTTCTTATCAAACGAGTGAATCACAATTATAAAGCAAATAACAAAAATTGCATTTCTTTCGAATGAAATTTTCCTCGATTCACAAAGTACTACTTTGTTCAATTCGCTTTAAATCCCCGACAGCAAAGTTAGTTTTCCGAGAGTTGCGTGTTATACACTTGCTTGCCGAGGCAACTTGTTGCAATCCTCACATAAATATGTATAAAAAAGCTATCGGGTTAGTCACGTATACATGCACACACGTACGTGAATCACGAGATAACCTCTAATCGCGCCACTAAAAAAGTCGACCGTCTTCAAGCACCGCTCTTTCCTAAAATAGACTCGCAACACAGCGCCTCGTTCTATATTATTCCATTTGCGCGGCCGCTCCAGAAATAAAAACGTCACATTTTTTGCCACTCGCTATGTATACTCTATCGCTATAATCTCTTACCACCACCGTACGACAAACAAAAAAAATATATTATAGATCAATAATACTGTTATAAGAGCCGGATAAATCAGAGTATCTACGAGACACGACGATGATTTACAACGATACCCGCCACTTTATTACGCGCGCGAAAACCGTTCCCTCGATACTTTATTACACGTATACGCGCATGCGTGCAACCGTTAATTATGCAAATCGACAATCCGAGCGATTAGAGGGGAAAACAATTTTTTTCGTTCTTCATCCTTCCGCTGGTATGGAACGAGTTCGCGCTCTTATCTATAATGAAATCCATCTCTCTCCTCTTACGCGTCTGGAATCGATGACTTCGCGCCTCGTGTGTGATGGGCACGAGTATGTCGCTGTAGTGTGTGCGAAAAGAAAAGCAAAGCGCAGAGTGGGTAGGCATATATGCAGTCGACAGCGAGAAAAAAAAGAGGAGGAAGGGAAAAATGAGCCAAGCAAATAAAGCCGGCGCTCTCTCGGGAACACGGCACTTCACCTATTTTTCTCTCTCTAGCGCTCGCTATACTACTGCTCTGCGACTATTATCCGCGAGACTCTAGTTTTTCGCTCTACACACATACGTACATGTATGTAGAGGAGAGAGGCCTTTCTTTTTAAAGCCTGCGCGCCCACTCTTTTATCGCCGCCTGACGATGCATTTCTGGGGAAAGTGCGCACTGCTGCTGCTGCTGCTCAAACGGGCCGCGCGCGCAGGGCAGAGGGTTTTCGCGTTTGAGAGAGGGAATCGGAAAAAATATTATGCGGAGAGCGCGGCGAGTAGATTTTCGTGGCGATAACGGAGTTCGCGAAAAAAGAGCTGCTGCGCGGAGCGGTTGGCAGAGAATATTTTTGTCAGTATATATAGTGGTTTGAAAGTGATTTTACGTAATAACATTTTTTTAGATTAGTTATAGGGTTTAGTGGTTTCCGTAGAAAACTCATCTCGAAAAAAAATCAATCATATTTTTAGACTTGCAACAAATACGTGGTTTGTAAAAGTTAATTTTTCAATCTCGACCGACGTGCGGTTTTTCCATTCGAGCGCAGCAACGTGAGCAACAGCTTTATCGCGTATATAACTCGTGTTTTTATTTTTAATTTAAAAAAAAAAAAAAAGAAAAAGACATTAACGATTAAGGCTTATCTGCCAGCTGTGATATAAATTTTTTAAGAGCGCGCGCGGCGCACTGCGCTATTTCAGTATACGCACGCGCACGCTACCACCGCCGAGTGCTAAAACGCGAAGCGGCTGCGCGCTGCCGAATTAATATTCTAATAATTTTTTTTGCAATTTCATATTTCAGCCGAGAGTTTTGAGGGAATTTCGCGTTCATGAATAAACTATAAGAGAGCCGTGTGTTCTAAAAAAAGAAAAGCAGTAACGTGTATAGCCTTACGATGCGGAGTTTAAAAAGTATTTCAAAAAGTTCTAACGACGCTGTACGCGGAATGCGAGCTATTCGATGCGCCGAGAAGAATTTTTTTCCCCCTTCGTGCGTGTATATATTCTTTTTATCTTTGCGTTTCTTGCAGAACGACGACGAGGAATGGTTGGGAGAAAAAATGAGTATACGTCGTGGGTGTTTAGAAAAACTTCTCTAGGACTTTGTTATATATCGTAAATCAGGGCTTTTAGCCGCGCACCGCCACTATCACGTCAGTCTAACTCGATATAAAGCGAAAAGAGTGCGAATAGTTGTGCCATCCGATGGGCAGAACGAAAAATAAGACGCGCGCGTTTTTCGTCGTTATAGAACATTGTTCGAAAAGTTGCGCAATAAAGTTTACGGCCGGGGGCCATTACAGCCGTTACTCTTCGAGTTTTATAGTACACAAAGTAAAAAGGAGGTTGAGAGAGAGAGAGAGAGAGAGAGAGAGAGTGAGAGAAAAATGATGAAACTTGAAAACTTATACGTGCAAAACTGGGGAAAAATGTCAAAAATCGTCATTAAATTTACACGTTCTATTTTTATCTTTGAAGATCAGTGTATATGTCGAGCGCCATTACATGGAAAATAATTACTTAACGAGTGTGAGGGCACTTGTATATGTGCCTATGTTATATGGCTTTGAGGAAGTAGTATTTTTTAATGTCAAAATTGATAATTTGTTTTGCACGTGTAAAATTTTAATGAAATCCTTCATGAGTAAGTTATTTATTAACTATGCGTATAGTAGATTGAATAAAATATTCATGTTACAAACAAACATTATATAAGTTATTAATTTATTTCGCTCACGATTTTCAAATACCCATAAACAGTATAATAATAAACTTAGTTTTTCATAAAAAAACGATAGCCGGATGAAATATATAGAACTACTGAATAATTATAGAATAGAATTTGATTTTTTATTTAAAAAATGTCTCTATCATCATTTAAACTAATTAAAACTAAATCATAGTGAAAAATAGTGTTCATAACCTCAAAAACAAAATAGTTCGCGCTAAGTTCGTTTGAATTTGCTAATATAACATAAAAAAAGAGCTGAATAGGCTTTTACCAAACAATGCTATACATCTACCATATTTACCTACGATAAACACCCTCCCACATCATTACTACAAAACCATACCATTATTCCGATTCCCCAAATCTAAACAAACCCATCCATTCATCTGCTAATTTTTGCACACTCCCCCTACCCCAACTATCCACTTCACTTGCATCTCCATCCTATACACCCATTTCTCTCCACTTCGCAATTCCGGCTTACAACACATCCTCCCTTGCTCCACCTCGAAAACTCAATTCCCTGCTCCATCTCTCTACGGCGCGCGCGCGGGGGCGATGCAAATTTCACATCTCGACTCTACCTCTGTCTCTCTCGGCCCAGTTCGCCCTTGCGCGCATAAACAATCGCAAACCCTATATACGTATGTATATACATACACGACAATGCCTCGCTCGGCCGAGACACACACAATAACCTCCGCTCCTCGCGTTGAATCTCGAGAGAAGCCGAAATGCCGCACGTATACACAATGGAGCGTGCGAAAGCTGCGGATCTTTTGCCATTTTTTTTTCTTTTTCTCGTTCTTCGAGAGCCAGCTGTGTGATGTGCTTCTCACGATCAAGGAGGAGGAGGAGGAGGATGGCACGCGCGCGAAAGGAGGACGCGCCGTGACCGGCCGCGAGGTATGTGCGCCGAGATGTATGTGTTTAGAGAGGATTTTCTTGATGGTTATGGCGCGGGAGTGTGTAGTTTGGGATATTGTAGAGAGGAGCGAAGGTTTTTGAAGGATGGCTGGTGTGGGTATAGTGTGGACGCGAGGGTTTTGAGTGGTGAGAAGTGTGCTGTGTTGTGACATGGCGCTTTGTTTGGATTTACGCGCTGGAATCGAGCTTGGATTGAGGAAAATCTGGGGAAATATTGGTATAGAAGTTTTTAAGTTCTTTTCGAATAATAAACTTTCCAGATAGCTGCGGTCGGTAATAATGGAATAAAATAATTGTATTGAAAAAATATTATTTTTGTTTACGATGTTATTATTTCTTAGTGACTTGTAAGGACTAACATTGAATTCTGAAAAGTAATACGATTCAATAGATATTTCTACAATATTATTCGGAGAAAATAAGGTATTGTAAGAGAGCAAATAATTTCACGCTCGGAGAATCAGACTGAATGCGGTATTTACAGACAGTATCCACAATGTAAAACTCTCTGCATAATGAAATTTTGCATTCATTTTTGTCATACTTACTCTTTCGAAGTTTGCGTATTATTATTAAAAGTTCGACTTTATTTTATTCTCCACAGATCAACAAATCTGAAATATACCCATTCGCAATACAACCTCGTAGAACGAACAATCGCTATATATTTTTCTCGAATACTCTGCGCACAAATCGCGGCAATTTTCTAGGAATCGTTGAAAAATAAAGAACCGATTTGAATTTATCTAACGACCTCCTCTTATAATTTACCGCAATAATGAACGCTATTCGTTAAAAATCACGATTTTTAATCGTTCCTATATATACACACACGCGAGCCGCGTAATTACTCTCGCGCTTTACGGCCCGAAATAGGCCGCAGTGCGCGCGTAAAATATCATCGTAATAAAACAAACGCCGGAGTGAGAAAGACAGAGAGAGAG
>JAPYZO010015638.1:0-10680 GCA_030522905.1 Torymus flavipes | reverse complement strand
AGATTAACATTGAAAGATTATTGAATCCCTTTGATTACTTGAGGTGGCATCACTCGGAGAATTGGGCACATTAATAAAAAATAAAATTTTTTTACAATCGTTTGTTCACATGTTATAATGTAAATATTCGTGAGAAATATGATTCTGACATAAGTGTGATTTTTATCGCACTAGTATCGAAAAATACTATTAAAGATGTGGTGAAAAAATATTTCATGTATAAATAGAAAAATTTAATAAAAATAACTAAATATTATGAGTATATTATGGGTAAGTACCTGTTCATGCCATGAAGACAATAATTTGTCGTAGTAAACACGTAACCAATATGTAACATTTTCTTCTTGTGCAAATTCTATGGTTTTTCTCCATTCTTGCGCTAAAGACACTTTTTGGCAATTGTGATAATACTTGAGTAATTGAGGCAAACGATCCATTTTTGAAAATATGTCCACATAAATTTTCGATTGATCTGTAAATTAATGTTCTGTTATAATATAAGTTTAACTTGAAAATTTCAATTTTAATGCGCACATAGCGCCCACTCAACAAAAAATGAATATTCAAGCACAATTTTGGCAAATATTTTCATGATCGCATGCATGAGCGAACTTATTCCCAAAATTTAAGATTCAGTAATTATTATGAAGAGGACTTCGACAAACTACTTAAGCGAAAATAAGCTGCACAGACATTTTTGGAAAGTTCAACGGCCCACTTTTATACGCTCGAGTAATCAAATTTCAGAAGTCTCTTAGAATCTTCTATCAATTTTATAATTTTAGTAACAATAATTATTCGAAATCCCCAAAATAAATAGTCTCAATTATCCAGCTAAAGCAAGCCGAAAAAGAAACACGTTACCCAAACTTCCAGCGGTGAAAGCCTGCACGAGTTTCGGACTGGCAATGGCCTCGAGGCGGTTCTTCAGGCCCTCGAGCTGAAGCTTCTTATCCTCGTAGTCCGGAGCGTTGATCAGCATCGAGAGGGACTTCTGCATGCTGAAGAGCTTGGCCGCGATCTTTTCCACGTCGCCGGACTCAAAGACGTCCTCAACGTCGTTCGCCAGGGCCGTCCAATTGTCGGCCTCCTTCAAGCTCTCCGTGCGCTCCATCAATTCCGTCTTCATCTTGTCGAGCTTCTCGAGCACGTGGATTGACGAGGACGTGCCTTTTTCCACCTGGAGGTTGAATTTCGATAGTTTTATTAGCTTTCTTAGTAGAATAGAAAAGACTATACTAATGGTTCAATAGAAAGTTGGAAATATTTATTGTCTTTCAAACAGGTAATGTATTTATTAGTAATTGACGAGATGTATCTGTTAAGTCGCGGACACATTAAAAGCAGATAAAAAATTTCGTTATATTAACAAATTGTCTTCTTCTAAAAAATAACTCATATTATTTTTGGAAAATTAGTCTTCTTTATTATTAAAATTTAATAACCAAAGATTCAAATGATTTTATAATATAGTTCTTAAATGTTTTATTCAAATTATTTAATTGGGTATTTTAAAATAATTACTTTAGATACATTAATTTAAATTTATATTCAGTTATCAATGCTCTACAACGTTATAGCTTTATAAATCTTCGAAATAATTTTTTTTTTCGTTTTTATTTTGCAACGTAAACGTTTTATCAATTCGCAGGAAAACAAAATAGAAAAATAAACAAAAGAAATATATTTTTTAAAGTTGAATCTCAGTTTATACCGTTTTTCAAATAATATAAACAAAAAATAAATAAATAAAAAAAAATTTTAAAATAACTTTTGAAAATATTTTTCTAACGAACGTAAATGAATTGGTTGTGAAGGAAAAAAATTCTTTGCATGCATGTGAAATGTGATAATGAAAACTGGCATTACGGCTTCCAATTCTCCTTTGACAGTTTGCATCTTCTCTTTGAGAGCAACTGCTTCTTGCTGAAGTATTTGCGTGTCTCTGAGAAGCTTCGGCATACTCGACAGCACATTTTGACTGGTCTCTTCTAGCGATGTGTTGACTTGTTGGACGTACAGTTGCAATTTTGTTAACATCGATGAAAGATGGCCCTATCAATGAATTCAAATATTAAATACTCATCACCAGACTTTTTAAATGCATTTCTATTTGACGCCGTCTGTTTCATAGTAAAAGTTAGAATAAGCAAGTTTAAAGTTATTGGGGTTTTTTATATAGTTATTTTTGAAAGATTTATGTTAAACAAAAAAAAAACGCATTCTTTATGACATTTATGTTTTCTAAGTGCGTTACAATAAAAATTGGCAGATATTATCGCTGCATCGACACATTAAATATATCCACAGTTTTTCTTTTACTCTAAAACTATAGCAAGTTTGTTTGCCAACTTATCAAGCTGTTAGACAGTAACCAAGCAATAACAGATAAAGTTACAATTTGATATAATACAATTTGATATAATAGAGATAAATACTTGCAACTTTTCATTTTTTTTTTTTTTTTTTTTTTTTACAAAAAGTTAAGAAATTGTCTATAGTTGATTTATATTAATTTTATATTAATGAATGTTTAACAAAGTAAAAGGTATTTGAATACTGATTGAAAATTGTAACTGCATTAGAAAATCTGATAGTCTTTGTAAGTTCAAGAATAGCAAGTCCATAAATTAAAAAGTAAATAATTTATGTATAAATAAATAATTTCAAAACGATTAATACCTTTTTTAATTAGTCTCATGTAAATGACCAAATATGCGATTTTATGCACAACTGTACTTATGTGTGTTTTTGTTAAAATGGCAATTTAATTATTGAAAGACTTGTTGAATTGTCGAATGAAAAAATCGAATCTTTACACAAAATAAAAATGATCAAAGAGTGTGCAAATTATCGAAAAATTAACGCGAAACTCATTTTTATCGTTTGCAATAACAACCATAACGGTAATCAATATCCAATATTGACATTATGAGAAAAATGAATAATTTACGTGTAAAAATGTGCAATCGGAAAATATCATAACGTCGGATTTCTTGCCTTGCAATAATTGGCCTCTGATTTTCCGATCAAATATTGCACCAATTCTGTCATTAAAATTTAAACAATTAAAGCCCACCCACTACAGTTGGTTTGTTCCGTTTTATTTCAAACGTTTCGATGCTTTTTCGCTGGCTGTTTGTTCTTTTACTAACAGAAGAACTACATAGGCATGCCAAGAGTATTTTCGAATAGTATTTTGTCACGAGTAATACGATTCAATAAAAATATTTATATTTTCTACGAAAACGTATGCACTGTATATTATGCAATACACCTAAACTATAATACTGTCAAAAAATAGTACATTTAATTTGATTAAGTAACTAATATCATAAAGATTGAAAATTTTCTTAATTAATCTGGTATAAAAATAAATTCCAAAATATAAAAGTTTTATAACATCCATTATGGAATGTATCCTTTTACACACATCATATTATGACTTCAAATGTGGTTTCTTATGATCATTTTTATGGAGTCCCGCACACCTCGGGAACATTTACGTAAATGCATATTTTATAGGGATCCCGTTTACTTCTTTTTGAAATACTTGGCAACCCGCGATGCTACCGTTTCCTATAAAAATTGAGTCAACATATTTGAGTGGACACGCGAGCTTTCGAGATTCTAAATTAGATTTTACGAATTTTTACTTAATGTCAAAATGCAATGCGTATAGCTAGGTATAATTCTCTAAGTAAGAAGTACTTTAGACCATAAGTAACATGTTAAATATTGTGTGGCTAGCATTGAATAATGATAAACTTACGACGAAAATAATACGTTTAATACCTATATGAATTTTAATTGTGTTAAAAAAACATTCGTGACACGAAAGCTATTTAATGATTCACAGGGAAAAGATTAGAGTTAGAATGTGATAATCAATAAAGTCACGTATTCCTGACGCTGTCCAACGAGTATAAGTACGTATTTTTATCGCAATAAATTGTGCTTTTCTAGAGTGTTTACAAGTTGATTCTTATGCGTTAAAAAATTACATCTTCGGATAAAAATTATTTCAACGTTAATTGTTTCAATGAATGTAAAAGAAGTTTTTAATCATAGAGATACTTTTCAAAATTTTACATGTCCGCTATTTTTTAATATTTAGACCTTTTTTATATGGTTACAGTAGTATCTCAGCGTTACGCAGGGACACGTAGAGTTATGACTTCCGTAATCTGCTGATGGTAAGTCATGAGATGTGAAGTTACCTCACTGCTTTTAATTAAAGTCCAGATCTTCGTGATTTGCTATAATGTTATATTACATTTTTATGTGAATAAACAGCAAAAAACTAATTAACTGGGCATAAATTCCTAAGCCGATGATAATAGAAAATATTCCAACATTCTCTCCTTTGCATAAAAAACTTATTCAAGCATCTACGGTATAACAGTTTTGAATAAAATTATTTACACAAATACATGATAAATTTGACTTGAGATTGTGTACCTAACGTGGTAAAATGATTCTATGGATAATCTCAAAACTTTGCGAAGAGATTAAATGAAAATCGGCATATTTATTTCCCAGAATCCTCATCATTTTTAGCAATTTTCTCAAGTCTACGCTTCCGCCGCACCGCATATAGCTGTACAGAGAAAAAGGAATACCTCGAAATAATACGCAGATTAAATGTAAATAGAACCGAGTACCTACATTCCTATATTCCCGCGAATCCTCTCGCGAATCGAAACAGCTTTTCTGCGCTGCGGCAACTTCGTAAAACCTGCACCTTACATCCCGGCGCGAATCCCTACCACCTCGTAACTGCGCGCTCAAAAAAAAGAAGACTCAAGAGAAACCTTCAAATCCCTTTTCATTCCCTCGTGCGCAGCCATGCACTATACCACAACCACAGAGAGACCCCCGCACTTATCCGTGTGATTTGCCCGGCGCGCTGTGCAGCCTATACTATAACTACACAACATGCGCGCACACTGCTCGATCGCATCGATTCGAAATTTTAAAGCGCAGCCTATACAATACTCGTTGCGCGTAGCAGTAATACTCCCCCCGGGGAGGCTCTTATGTGCATATCCTCAAAACGCATGTACCGCGACGGCTGAGCAGCATTCCCGCGCGAAGAGAGTTCTCTCGAAAAAAAAAGAAACTACACCTAGCGCGAAAGCTATATATATGTACGTATATATGCTCCCACTATATCACTCGTGTGCACACGAGAGAGAGGGAATGAATAAGCCGCTGCGCTCTGGAACTATAGTTCCAATCGCGAGGGCGGCCCTCACTCTGCGCGCGCGCGACTGCATCTTCTTCGCGAGGAAAAAAAAAAGAGACGAAGCGCAGCGAGAGAGAACCGCCCTACATATAAATCTGCTCGCATACCGAGAAAACAGCGCGTATATACGCCGCCACCACCCACACACGTGTCTATATATACGGCGGCTCGTTCTACGTATATATACATGCATGCATGCACATATATATATATACTCGCGCGACACATAGAGAGACGCGATATATAGGGGAGGAAAAACGAGTTTGCACCCGCAAAAAAGCGCGCCGGGGAGAGAGAGAGAGAGAGAAAGAGTGTCAGTGACCGGCTGCTGCTGCTATGCTCTCTCAAGTTCAATGAGGCTGCTCTCCCTGTGGCGGCGGCGAGGACGCCCAGCTCAGGACAAAAGCGCGCGCAACGTGTAGGGCTGCTGTTGCCGCTGCGCTGCAGCGCCGAGCAAGAAGGACGGAGTGAAAACAGAAGCACTACGCGAGACGGAGGGAGGGGGCGCGCGCGAGAACTGCAGCGGGGGAGAGAGATAGAGCGCGCGCAGTGGACGGCGGTGGCGGGCGCGGGGAGAGAGAGAGAGCGACACACTCGGAGCAGAGCCTGCAGAGAGACTTTAGTCGCGCGCCCGTGTGTGCACGCACGTTCGTTCGTTCGTTGATATATAAGTACGTACCTCGAGGTTTCCGCGCGCCTCCTCGGACTTGCACATCTTGCTGATCCACTCGGCCGGGTCGAAGTCATCCTCGGCGAACGCCGAGATGTCCTGTGTTGTGTGCAGCAGCCCAACGAAAAAGAAAGCAGAGAGTTGCTTTAGTGTGCTGCGCTTCCAAGTATAGTGTGATATATAGATAGGGAGGGACTGAGATATATATGTATATGTACACACAGTGATTGGGAAGTGACAGTATATAAGAGAAAGAGAAAGACAGTGATTTTGACAGGAACCCCGCGCGCGCGGGCGTTTGTAAGTTTGTTTACGTTACGTATACGCCCCGGCGAGTCAAGGCCGACGGCGAACATCAGCATTGAGTTTTTTTACTTTCGAGGTTATATATTGTGCAGCCGCGTATATGTATTATACGGGGAGAGTGTGAGCGTTTTATCGATATATACGTATACACACAGTATATAGATATATATACACGTCAGTGCGCGACGGAGTTTGCCGCACGGTTGCAGCATCGTCAGTCATCGGTCAGTCTTCCCGGAAGATTCCCCCAAGCACGGCTAGCGAACTTCCGTAACCAATCCAACGCTGTCAAGAGCGAGAGAACGAGACAGTTTGAGTAGACAACCACGACGACGACGACTACACGGAAGATTCTTTAGAGGTTAGGATAGTCCAGCTACATACACCAACCCACGCGCCTTTTGGTACTCTCAACAAACTCACCATTTTCGCCGCACGCGTTTATTACTCTATACACGCGAACTCTAGCCACCCTTCCAGGAATTCCTCGGCCGATCGCTGCTGCTACTGTGTACCGATATATAAGTATATAACACTCTAGCAGCTCACTCTCTGCGCGCACGCGGAATCGAGTCGCGCTATGTGCTGCCACGACACAGGCAGACGGAGAGCGAGCGATGTGTTCGGCGCTCGCGCAGACACGGCCGCGGCGCCGCCGCCTCCTCGCTCCGTCTCGCTCTTTTATACGTGCAGTGTCGACGGCGAAAAGAGAGAATAGGGTATGAGCCGAGCGTCTGCGATGTATGTGTGCGTGTGTAAGAGAGAAAGAGAGAGGAATATATATATACGTGATGGAGAGAGCGTAATCAGCGGCCGGTTTGTTATTGTCGCGCGTGCTTTTTTATACCTGACAGCCGGCGGTGCGCGGTATACACTTTGCGGCTCGCGCGGGAATTGTAATAGGCGCAGGTATACGGGGGATTTGGAGTCGGATGGGTTATATAGCGATGGGCGGATTTAGTGGCGCTTTTTTTTTTTAGGGGAGCGAAAGGGTTTCGCAGGATTGTGGATTTGAGATTCTAATTCCGAATTGAGATTCTTTTAATGGAATGGAATGGGAGGTACGGTGCGGTGGGCATGGCTTTTAACATAATTGTTCGAAGGTTTTTGAATTATTTTCCGCGGTATTGTTCAAGCTTCTTTGAGTATTTTAAACGATAGAATGGAACTTTGTAAAATGATACTGGAGCGGACTAATGCACTAAAATTATGCTTAAGGTGGCTCCAAATTTCAAAAATTTCCAAAACCTGGAAAGTTATAAGCAATTGTTTATAAAATTCAGTGACAACTCTATAAACAATTGCATATAACTTTGCAGGTTTTGGAAATTTTTCAATTTTCATTTCGATACCTTCCCTTGAAATTGAAAAAGGAAGAAAATAAGACCTTGAAAATAAAAATTTAATAAAAAATAAAAAAGATTAGTATTTCTCATTGAATTTTTTTTTTAATGCACAATATTTACTTTAGCAAAATTGGAAATTTTCTAACAAAAGTGTTTTCCGTTATGTTGAGAGCCCTTTTTCTGTCATATCAGTTTTCTACTAGACCGCTGGAGTCACCTTAATCTTGAACGAAAAGTAGTTAACGTACACTATTACGTTACTGATAAGTCGGTTCATTTTTTGAATAGGTAGTTTCTCTTTATTCACAATGTAATGATGAAAATTTAATTTGACTACTTTGAAATTTTTTTTATGTAGTATATGTTGATATTCATTTTTAACTTTCTATTACTTTATCATTGTTATAGTCCTAATTTGTTATACTTGGATGAAAAACTAATGATCTAATTACCTTTGCATTTTTAACGTGGAATTTTCTGTGCCTTCCTGTACTCGTAATCTACAATGCATTTTTTTAAATAACCTATTCCACTTATTTCTTATTAAAAAAATAAAAAAGCGTTAGTTCCTCGAGCAAATTATATTGAAAATTGGCATGGAATATGAAAATGTAAAAAAAAGCTGACTCAAAAAAAGGCATTTCGCTCGTTTCTTGCAATTACAACCATTATAGTTTTTACATAATACTGTTAACTACATATGTCTACTTGAAAAGAGCTAGTTGTAAATTTTTCCATTCATTGTGTCGTATTATATACCGGCGGTATATTAAATTGAACCTACGCATCACTCGTCAACTAGAATGTAAATGTACATCAATTATTCTAATTAATCCCTTTTATTATAATGACAGGCTAGTAGCGCGGCGCGAAAATAGAAATAATAAGTTTAATTAATTAATCGATTCACTAGTCGCTGAAAAGTGTTGTCAAATCATTAAAAATTCGAAGTGTACAAATTGACTATATACGAAAATATAAATAATATATTTAACATTAACAAACAAACAAAACAAAAATACGGCATCAGCATTCTTTCATTAATCTTGCACTATCTCTATTATTAATTCGCGCAGTAAACTTCGCTAACTGAATTTCTCGTTTTCAAAGTTTCTCATTATTGCGTCATGCGGAGCTTCCTTGTCGACGGCGTTTTATATTTAAAAGTTTAATTTCTGTATCAATATACCGTAATTAATTTCTCAAGTCCTCCGCGCGAAATATCGGATTAAAGTGTCTTCGAGTCCGGAACTTTATCCACGGCGAATGCTATATGAAAACTTCAATGACCGCCAGTGTTATATAGAAAAGCGATATATATATAAATAATTTGAGACGCCGCGTGCACACGCCTAGCCTCTTAATTAGCGCAATAATTAAGAGAAGGCGCAAAGCCCTCTATACGCACGCGCGTATTACCTTGTCGGTGAGCTGCATTTAATTAAAATTTGTTAGTTCGAGCGCTGTTGAATGACCAAGTAATTTCATTCATGCTCGCACATACGCCGCGCACACACAAAAGTCGCCGGCCAGCACCGCGCACGCTCGCGTGAAAATGCAATGCTTTGACGCATATAGTAGGCGGGAACCTGAATACCGAGCGTGCCGCCGTTGTTTCGCAATTTATTCGGCTTATTTATGTTCCGTTTCTTCGGTTTTATAATTATTTGATTGAGTTTTATGATGTGATAATGCCGCACGACACTGTGACTCGAAATAAAATATTCTTTAATTTTGCTAATATTAAATAATGTTGGCTTACTACGACAATATAGCTGTTTTATAATCGTATCCCCACTTAAAAGAATGATAGCCGGAAGTAGTGGCTCACTTAAAGACTCGATGTGATTGATTATTTGAAAGAAGCGCGAATATTTGAATTTATTTAGAATTAAAAATATGTTAGATTTGAATTTTGAAACACAAGTATTTATAGGACTTCTAAATAATTAAAATAGAATGACAACATTTGATTTTTTGCTTTAAACGTGTATCTAATTATCTTATCATTTAAACTAAAACTAAATCATAGTTAAAAATAGTGTTCAAAAACAAAATAGTACGCGCGAAGCGCGTTTGAATTTTGCAAGTGTGTTTAAATTAAACAGGAAAAATTGGACAGAAAACTTTTATGAAAAAATATATTTTATTTTTCTTTAATTAAAGCCGCAGTTCTGAAATTAACAAAAAGCTGACATTTAGTTGTTACAGACGCTCGGGTGTGTGACAGGAGCCATGTGTTCGTTTTTGTCGAGCCGTGAAAAGAGCTAATCCCCCGCGTTGCACTTGGCATATCAGCGTCGGTTTTAAAGACTTATTAAAGTAGCTAGTCATGGGTGACGCGCCGCTGCAGATTTTATTAGCTGTCGCATGATAAATTGAAGCATTTGAAAAATTATTAATTTCATTTCGTTAAATTTCAAACGCGCTAAAGAGTCTTGTGATGATTTTGCGCAATTGCGACACACACGGTCGTCGATGACGCCTATAAAAATTCGATTGGTTTAATTGGACGAAAATTTTTATTACAATAACGCGCATTGAATTTCAATATCGTTTTTAATTAAACAAAAGTTATAACGACAATGACGATGATTTTTATGAGTTATGTAAAAAAAAAGTCGAAAAGGAATGAATATGCAATTATTCTGAAAAGTTTCAAGTGGAATATTAAATACAAAGACTCATTAAGCCTTTTGGCATTTTGCAAACATAATGACAAACTTAATTATTTAGACGATTTTCACCTTTTTCGAGTAAATCAAGATAATTTTCCAATTTAAATTCACAAGGTCGTCTCATTAACCCTTTGCATTAAAGCGCGTCGGAGCGCGCTTGATTATTGCACTCGAAAAATATTTCCTTCTTAGCATGAGCTATATTTTTCCTTCTTTACATGCAAATCCTTATTTTACCTTATATACATTTCTTATTTTTAATACTGTACTAAATTGTAAAAAGTTGAACATTATTTCGAAAATTCTGGTAACCTTTTCTTGTTTAATAGCTTATCAGTGACATCCTTAGACAAAATAATGACGTAAATAAACTTTCTAAAATCTTTCACGATGTTTACTTAAAAACTATAAATAAAGTTTATCTATATCCAT
>JAPYZO010015637.1:0-10738 GCA_030522905.1 Torymus flavipes | reverse complement strand
TTATATTCTGATGAATACATTTTCCCATGTAAAAAGCATTTAAATGCAAGAGCCATAGGCTGCCAGTTCTTTGATTTGTTTCCTATTGTTAATAAGTTTTTTTTTTTTTTTTTTTATTGAAAGCTTGAAATCATTTAAGATTTATTTGCTTATGTCAAAGAGTACAATATTTTACAGAGTTCAGATTTTCAAGTTACAGTCGTTGAGGAATCTTGAAATACAAAAGAATGCGGTTGTGTTCGGTTCATACAGTAACGCCGTCGCACATAATGGCAGTTGCAGGTCTAATTTAACAAGATCTCTGATGAGTTTAGTACGTTGGATATCATATAATTGGCACTGCCATAAGATGTGATTAAGACATTGATCGCGTTGTAGGCAAGGACATATCGAATCCTTAACTATAGAGACACGCGCGAGTGATGCTGCTAGATTATAGTGGTCGGAGCGGCAACGATTTATGGTGACTATTAGTTCGCGTGGGAGATTTTTGTAATGGAACCAAGGTTTTGTTTGCTCTTTATAATACAATTCAAAGTATTTTTTCCCCTTAGTTTTCCCGGTTTCAATTAGTACTTTATTTGTGTCGCTTATCATCATTATTTTATACGGTTTGAGTAAATCCATATGATATACAATACAATTTGGTTCAGATATTACATTGTTACAAGGATTTTTTGCGGCTGTTTCTGTGATTTCATTCTCTATGATTTCTGAAGGAATCCAGTACAAGTGAATTTGCCCTGTTTCGGTTTTCTTTTTCATAAATTCAACGTATTTTTTTTTAATTTCCAAGATTAATGGGTTAGTTTTTATGTTGGCTGTGGGTTGTTCTAGACTGCGTAAAACGGCCAAGGAATCAGAGAGAATGCAATTACAGAAATTTAAATTTTCTAGTGCTATATCCATTGCGTCTAGGGCACCAATACATCCGGCGCTGAATGAAGATGTGTGTTGGTTCAGTATTTTAGTTTTAATTGTGCTAGTTTTAGGGCACGCATGTATTGATTCTTTTAAATCCGGATTGGTTTTCTGTTTTGTCTTTGTGTATATTAAGTATAGATTTTCTGCGCTGCTAAGTTGCTTTAATTTGTTTTTTAGTGCTTGTGGCGTGTGTATTTTCGTGCCTGTTGGCATATCTATTGGAATCGAAGCTGTTGTTATATCGTAATTTTGTTGGTATAAGCAGTATTTATTTGATTTATACAAGTTCGGAAAATTTCGCATGATTTCTATGGCGCATATTTCAAAAAGTCTTTTACGTTTTCTATTAATATTGTTTTTGTTTTTGCAGTGTATGTTGATTGCTTTGTGTAATGGTAGTGACTCGTTTGATAGTGTTTTAATTAGAAACATGTTACATAGGAATTTGCTTCTTTCGTAAATAAAAGGTAACTTCGATTCCGCTAGGAGAATGTTAGTAGGAGTTGTTATACGTAATCCGAGTGCAGCTCTTATAGCATTATACTGAATTTGTTCGAGCTTGTTTCTTAGATCTTTTCGCATAGGATAATATACAAAAATTGCATAATCAATTATGGAGCGTATATAGCTTTTATAAAGTATAAGTAATGTGGTTGTATCCGCGCCCCACCAAATTCCTTGAAGGTATTTTAGAATGTTGAGAGCGCGTTGACATTTTTTTTGAATTTCGTTCATTTGTGGTAGAAATGTTAGTTTGTAGTCGAATATTATGCCGAGAAAACGAGTCGTTTCGGATGAATGAATGATACTTTTATTTACTGTAATTGTGGATTCGCCTGGAAGGATGTTTTGATTATTAAACTGGATTAATACTGTTTTGTGTGCGGCAAGGCTCAGACCGATATTAGACAGATTTTGTTCGATGAGTGTAATAGCTTTTTGTAACGAGTTTTCATTATTTGAGTATAGCGCTATGTCGTCGGCAAATTGCGAGACTGTAACTGTTTTCGGTACATTTTTAATTATTTCAGAAACGTATAAGATATATAGCAAGGGGCTAAGAACGCCTCCTTGCGGGACACCTTTATAAGAGATCTTATAGTCACTCGTCTCGCCATTGAAAATATATCTTTCAGATGTGATAAATTTTACAAACTGAACCAGATTGTACGGACATCCAATTTCGGCAAGCTTGTTTACAAGAATTTCTATATTTACGTTGTCAAACGCACCGCATACGTCAAGGAAAGCTGCAAAGAGTGATTTTTTCTTTCGTAGAGATTGTTGGGCTTTGAGAGTGAGATTAAAAATATTATCTGTACAAGATTGACCTGCGCGGAAGCCGCTTTGACTGTTTGGTAGTAGTGAGTTTTGTTCAATCCAAAACTGAAATCTGTTTTTAATCATTGTCTCAAATAGTTTACAGAGACAAGAGGTCAGGGCTATTGGGCGATAGCTCCTGCCATCTGGTTTTTTAATAAGATGTACGTATGAATTTTTCCAGCTCTTGGGAAAATCGCCAGTTTTGTACATGTCATTTAATATGTCAACCAAAATCAGTTTAAATTTTAAAGGAGGAGTTTTCAGAATCATGTAATCTATGCCGTCAAGTCCTGGAGAGGATTTGGGATTTCGGGTATCGAGAGCTGTATTAAATTCAGCGAAATTGAAATTCGATTCAAGGAATTCGTTCGTTTGGCATTCCGGCATATAACTTGAATCCGTAGGAACCCACGGGGGACAGATTTTATTTAGAGCCTCTTCCTTGTTTTCTGTTTGTAAGTTTTCTGTGACATGTTGTGGAGTGATTTTGACCCATTTGTTTTTGAAAATCTTGCAAGTATCCCATATATATTGCCCGTTAGTTCTTACATTTATTATTTCAACAAATTTTTTTAAACTGTCTAGTTTTTTGTTCTTAAAAATTTTTTTGCTTCCGTGCATAATCTTTTGTACTCTGTAAAATGAATTTTACTAACATCTTTGGGGCATTTAGATTGTCGCCATTTTTTAAATGCAGCGTTCCTTGACGTTTTAATTTCGTGGCAGTCGTTATCCCACCAGGCTACCGGGTTCCTGTGTACATTCATATTCACAATTTTCTTTTTGGGTGTGCTATTTTTAATAGCTTGCGAAATAATATTTATAAAATATTCGTATTTTTTACTGGGTATTAAAAATTCATATTCTTCTGTGAATAATTGTGAATATGCTGTATCTAGGAGTGTTGCAACGTTATTCCAATTAGTTCTTTTTGACCTTAGCTTATGTGATTTTTGTATATATATAACTTTATTTGCATCGAGCTTAATGTAAATTGGGCAATGATCTGATCCCCAGGTCTCATTTACTACTCGCGTTGTGATTTTATCAGCTATGTTATTTGTTGAGAGCACTAAATCAATATTTGATTTGGAGGTTTTATCAAAATGAGTGTACGTATCAAAATTATGGATAAATAGGTTGTGTTTTTCAATATTTTCGTACAAGTTTTCTCCATTTTTGTCAATTTTATTGGAGTTCCATACTACATGGTGTGCGTTAAAGTCGCCAACGAAAATATTATTTTGATTTTTTGGGAGATTCAAAAAAATAGTATCCCATTGATCTATGTTAAGCGTGAGACCTGGGGATCGATAGCAAACTAATAGATTAAAAGTGGGATTAGTGTTTGTTATCTTTAAGCCGCACAGTTCGACTGATTGGTCGGGGGACATAATAGTGGTAATTTCTTTGTACGCTATATTATTTCGTATGAGTAAAATTATACCACCTCCCGTCGAGTAAGATCGATCTATTCTATAATTGACGAATCCTGGAAAGTTAATGTTCGTATTATTAGGTGTTAGATGAGATTCAACACATACTAGGATGTCTATTTTGCACAACACTCTTTGAATTTCTTCTTTACGCTTTAGGAAACTTCTGGCGTTCCAGTATAAAATTGATAGTCCAGATTTTGTAATTGTCTCCATGTCGAGGTTAAAGGTGATTTCGTATTTCAGAGTTCACTGGTGGAAGATCCTTCGGAATCTATATCTGAGTTGTAGTGCTGTTGCAGTTTTTTCTTTAGACGTGTGAATCTGGATTTCATTGATTTATCTTTGAGATGTTCATACACTTCATTCATTGCATTTACTAAGTTTTCAGTGTCAGTTGTAATGTTTTCTGCGATTTTGATTACATCGTGTTGGCCATGGGAATTTTCTAAGAAATTTTTAAGATTATCAAATGTAAGATTATATTTGGCAGTCGCGGTGTCAATTTGTTGTTTGATCTCGAGTAAACTTCTTTCTAGTTGTTTTTTCTTTTCGATAGTTATTGTTTCGTTCTGTATTGTGTCCCTGTTTGTTTTTCTCTTCTTATGTGCTGGTTTTTTAAACTCTATATTTTTGTTTGCTTCGTCTGGGGTAAGGATTTTTTGTAAGCTTACAGATTGCGTACTTGGGATAAGGTTTATTTTTTGCGTATCTGTATCTTGATCTTGAGTTCCCTCCGACGTAGTGGAGGAGGGAGGTGGCCTTTTTGTAGCTAAATTGGAGTTCTCTTTACTTTTGTCTTGATGGTTATTATCAATATTTTCCTTAATAGTCGATTGATTCATAGTATCATCACTTTGTGTTAATACGGGGAAAGTCTCCATGGCTTGCGGGCATAATTTAGCTACATGGCCGCTTTGCTTACAAACAAAGCAGTTCGTAGAGTCTGTACTCATGTATATCCAGTATGTTGTACCGTCATAATTTATTTGAACAGATTCAGGAATTTTACTTTCATCAGTTTTTTTTATGTACATTTGCCGTCTGTATGAAATAATGTGAGAGCGGCCTGGTTTATGTAGTCCTGCTCTAATGTTACTAATTTGCGATACTGGTATTATATCCACTTTTTTTAGCGTATCAAGCACAATTTCATTTGGTATCACTGGACTGATGTTCGATATAACAACTCTTTTATTATTTTCTATATATGGTCTGATGTTTAAGGAGTAACTTTTCACTTTCACTGTCTTATCTTTAAGTTGTTCAACTAAGGAGTGATTGTTTAAAAACACAACCACTCTTGATCCGGATATCTTGGAGATGCACGTGATTTCACTTATACTAACCAATTGTTCCAATCCGTCGAGGTAATCATCATTGGTGCAGTCCGGGATCGATTCTATCACGATGGCTTGATCATTTCTGGGACGCATTGCATTGGCGTACGTTTTAGGAACTGTAGTTTGGGGTGAACTTTGGGTAACTTGTGAGAAATGACCCCTGTTGCCAGAGGCCATTTTGTTGGTAACTTTTTTAAACTGCTAGTGCAGCTCAGAGCTGCAGAATATTTAGATACACGTTTCAAGTCAGACTATTGTGTGCTCGACCCAGTGTTTACACTAGCTGTGAAACACGTCTGCTCGGTACGAAGGTTCGAACGAGACTCCTGGGGGTATTTATAATCAGTTTTAGAAATAAAGTTTGGCTTTATTTAGTGAGAACATTTAATTTGTAAGTGAAAGTTAGTGAAGTGTAAGTATGCAGATTGTGTGTGTCATGAATACATTCTTTTTTGCCTGGCGTTTTACATTATGCTGTGTTCTTGATGCTGCATTTTGCTATGTATTAATTATTTATAGAACTGTTGCTGATTAGTGAATTTTTATAAGTATTTACTAGACGTTCCATAAATATCACAGCTTAACACAGCATAATAATAGTACAGCCCGTGTAAGATGCAGATTGTTTACGCTATGTATACATTGTTTTTTTGCCATGTGATTTATATGGTGTTGTGTTCTGTTATATGATTTATATGGTGTTGTGTTCAGCTTAACACAGCATAATAGTATAGCCTGTATACAAATATTTCTCTCCTTTACTTTTCTGCTTCTTTTTCTCTTTCATTGTATCTATCTCCTTCCGCTTTTGTTATGAAATATTTTTTTCAAATATCTGTGCACATTTCTGAAGTCTATTATATTGACTTATTATGCTGTGTTCTTGTGTTTTGCTATGTATAAATTATTTATACAATTATGTCGCTGATAGCTAATTTTTATAAGTATTGACCAGAGACTTTTCCTAAGTACCACAGCTCCACACAGCATAATAAGTCGTAAGACTTATTGATCATCCTGCGTAAGATTAAGTCCTGCATTCTGCTATGCATGAATTATTTCTACAACTACATCGCTGATAGTTAATTTTTATAAGTATATTGTCGTATGTATATAGAGCCAGAGATGTTCCATAAGTACCACAGCTCAATACAGCATAATAATACAGCTCGTGTGAAAATAATATATATTATGAGATCTCATACAATATTTTCATGCAGAAGTCCAGAAAAGATCCGTATAAAGATTAAAGGCGGCTTGTATTGAGTAATTGGAAACAATTTGTTAAGATTCATTTATTATATAATTTTCAAACTTGTGAAAAATGCAACTTGTAAGATTTTGTGCGTTTTTAAATTTGAACAGAAAATTTGTAAAAATTGCAGGTTTACAAAAATTGAAATATTTTATAATTTGTAAAATTTGGAAAAAATATAATTAGGATTTAAAAATGTACAGATTTGTTTATCGGTGTGACTGACAGAAATAGGAATACTGCTATATTTCTTTACAGAAATAATATATTTGGCACAATAGTATTATAAAAATGGTTCAGTTTATTAAATCTTGAAAAATTGAAAATATGTAATTATATTTATTAGTAATGAAAAAACATTATCTTTGACCAAAATTTGATTAGGAGGGATATATCTTTTTGTAAACATGTAATGAAACGTGTAATGATATTTTATCTAAACAAACAGAACTTGTGTGTGTATGTATATGCGTGTTTATGCAATTTTTAGAAAAACCATTAAATTTATATATTTATACCAATAGTCAGGTTGTCAATCAAGAATTAATGAAAAATCCACTGCCAATTGGCACTTAGTTTTTTTCAAACTTTATTAACTGATGCCTTCAATTGATTTTTAGTTCCAATATTTTAAATAATTAGATTAATATATAACAAAATTCTAATTTCGTTCTTGGAAAAAAGTATAATTAATTATTATATGAAAATCTTTTTAAAGTGAATTATATTAAGTTTTTCATATAAAATATTTTAGATATATGGGGAATTCTCAGGAACTTAGACTTTCTATGTGATTTTTATTTCGAGAAATTTATTGCTATTATTAGCGGTGCATGGGAACGGTTTTTCGACCTTCTCAGACAGTTTTTTACATGCTCTGAATTAGATATGTGTGGCACAATAATATGGTTTACAGGACTGGGTTTCTACGTAAAAATTGAATTAGAAAATGTCTATGGATGTGTGTGCGTGAGTGTGGGTGTGGGTGCGTGGGTGTGTGTGGGTGTGGGTGCGTGCGTGTGTGTGGGTGCGTGTGTGCTTGCGTGTACCGCTTTATCTCCAGATCTACACGGTCGATTTTAACCGGATGGTAATCAATTTTTTGTTTTTTTAATGATTGAAATGAAATTTTTTAATCTTATGGGTGGCATTCAAAAGAGCATTAAAAAGCCTATATTTAAAAAATCTAGCTTTTACGGTTCTTTTGTTATTAACAAAAACATGTTTTTTTAAGCTTATAACTCCTAAACTATAATTGCTCGACATCACACTTCGCATTCTCACATTAATTACTGGCGCTGAGCAAGTGTAACCACCCTGCCCAAAATTTTCACCTGCACTTATATTGCCTAGAGTGCGCTTGAGTTTTCTCTCACTTTGCTTGCTATTAGTTTGAACTTGGATTTGAGTAATTAACTAGACATGCTCTTTTATTTTAATTAACTATTTAAACTTTTTGTATTGAAATTGAACTTTTAAAGCTTTTCAGTTGGTTTTTTTTGTATTAGTCTTTTTTTTTTAATTATTTTATAGTAAAAATTTTTGTAAATTGAGCTATTCGTAAATTGGTTTTCTTCTATTATAAGCAAGCATAGATGAGCTACATAGCAGCACCGGCCAAGAACCTGAACCCTCCAACAAACTAATATTATTTTAAATTTAGTAAATGTGTTGTTTTGCAAGATGGTTTCAAAATCCCCCTCTAGGCGGCGCTCGGTTTCCCTCTAGAATACCTTTAGATACAATGTAAAAATCTCACTTGAAATCCCTTTAAATTCAACATTAAAAAAGGGTTGGTCGCGTATAATACCGTAGTATTATATACGACACAGTAATGGTATAATACTTATTGTTAGTATAATACCGTCGTGATTTTGCTCCGCCTTTGGAAGTATAATACCTCATACCTGTATTTTATACTCAACAATCTAACCTTACCTACGCCTGCAGCGCGCGCGTTCAAATGACGAGTAAATTTAAGCTAGAGTTGGGAGATACGTAGACGTGCATACTAAGTAAAATAATTATTTAAATAATTCTTAACCCCAAGTAGGCGGAAGATGCGAGTTCCATGTGTAAACGGGAGCGCGTCAGACGTTGATACATGGCAGAATAATTATTTAAATAATTCTTACCCCCAAGTGACGGGACATGCGAGTTCCAAGTATATACGGGAGCGCGTTAGACGTGTCTATACGGCAAAATAATTATTTTAATAATTCCAAACCCTAAGTAGTCGGGGGATGCGAGTTCCAAGTGTATACGGGAGCGCGTCAGACACGTATATAAGGCAAAATAATTATTCTAATAATTCCTAACCCGAAGTAGGCGGGGGATGCGAGTTCCACGTGTATACGGGAGTGCATCAGACGTTGATATATGGCAGAATAATCCTCTCTTAAAAAAGTGATGGATGAAATCTGTCATCACATGAAGACTGTTTTGATTGGTTGTCGCTGGTCTGCAGAAAATAAGCGCCAAAATCGAAAATGTTTGAATTTTGAAGATTAAATTCTTGAGTTTGAGTATTTAAAGCAGAATAATGAAAATAGTATAAGAAAAATTTAATTATTTTATGTATTAAACTCACATTATGATATTATAATTTAAACTAATTGAAACAAACTAACTTGATCATGTTCATAACCTCAAAAATAAAACATAATAATACGCGCGAAGCGCGTTGAATGTAGCTAGATATTTAAATAATTCTTAAACCCAAGCTAGCGGCGAATGCGAGTTCCAGGTGCACGGAAAAAAATTTGCGACAGCTTCTGCTCTGGTCGTGACGGTAGCTATACAAAATGTCGTGTGAGCAGGATGCCTCTAGATAATGGAATAGTTTGAGAGCCACGGTGGCTCAGCGGTAGCGCGTCGGACTCGTACCATAAAGGTCTCGGGTTCGATTCCCGGTCCGGTGAAAAAAGCCGGCACCACTGAAAATCGAACTTTTCATGTGCTTACTTTCACTGTGGTCTCGGTGGTTCGGAACCCATTTGAAACTGTAGGTCCAGTAGTTCGGGAGGTAACGTCCTCGAACTATCTATAGGCTTCGCTAACAAACAAATTTCACTCCCTTGGAGTATGAACAAACATGAATTGTGGCACGTGTGGCACGTGTGGCGCGGGAGCGTCGGGGCACCAACGCACCCGCGCTTGAGGAATTGCTGCTCGCCTGGAACGGCGTTGCTGCCGCAGTTACACTGTCAGTAGCACTGCGCTCTTACGCTACAGGCAGCAGTTCTCACAAATTTTTTTCCGTGTGTATACGGGAGCACGTCAGACGTTGATACATGGCAGAATAATTATTTAAATAATTCTTACTCCCAAGCGACGGGACATGCGATTTCTAAGTGTATGCGGGAGCGCGTTAGACGTGTCTACATGGCAAAATAATTATTTTAATAATTCCAAACCCTAAGTAGTCGGGGGATGCGAGTTCCACGTATATACCGGGGCGCGTCAGACGTTGATGCATGGCAGAATAATTATATAATAATTCCTAACCCCAAGTAGGCGAGGTATGCGAGTTCCACGCGTATACGGGAGCGCATCAGATGTGCATGCATCGAAAAATACTTATTCAAATAATTCCTAGCCTTAAGTAGGCGGGGGATGCGTGTTCTAGGCGTATACGGGATCGCGGCAGTCGCGCAGAAGTCGCTTCCCTTTCCTGCTTGGTGTTAAGAATTATTTAAATAATAAGTTTGTCATGTATATACGTCTGACGCGCTCCCGTATACGCAAACATATGTGTACAAGTGGTTCCGGCCGATTTGATATGAATGCTGCATAGATAATTTCGCTTCAAAAATCCTTTTACATATTTCTTCCTTGTGTTTCCCCTTTAGACAGCACAGATCCCTCTAGATCTAGGGAGAAACCCTTTCATCTGGCAACACAATTATATAGTTTATGGTAAAAGGTTATCAGGTTTTTGAGTTTGGGGTTATGAGCTTGTGTAGTTTTCCTTTAAAAGGTATGATTTAAGGTTATAGGGTCATGTAATTTGGGATTGTGGATCTTTGGGTTATGAGGTTATCGAGTTTGAGTTTATAATAAGGTTTCAAGTGACGTGCATTAAGGTTATGGAGTTTTCGATTATAGGATAATGGATCTTGGAGTTATGGGGTTATGAAGTTATGGAGTCTGTTCATAAAGTTTCTAGTTCTGTATCGTAGGGTTATAGAGTTTTGAGTTACGTTGAAATTTAAGAGCTGTGGCGAATTTTGAAACAAGTACTTCTGATTATCCGCAGTGTGCGGTGGGCAAAAGTGTGGGCAGTTTATCACTTGGGCAAAATATTACCGATCCCAAAAATTTTAATAATTTTATTATTAATTTATAATCGTGGGCTTGTATACACGGTGTCCCATTTTAAACAAACCACGCAAATATCTCGAAAAGTAAGGGAGATGGAAAAAAACTTTTAAGACAAAAGTTGTAGGATTTCGAGG
>JAPYZO010015636.1:0-13344 GCA_030522905.1 Torymus flavipes | reverse complement strand
TCCTCCTCCTCCTCCTCCTCCTCCACGACTCGCCGACGAGTTAATTGGCCCTTCGCCGCACACAACAGAGCCACGCGAGCTCCCGCAGCCGTCCGAAAAGATGCACTCGGCAGATCTCTTTCTACCTCCCTCCCCCGAAGATACGAGAGTTTAAAGACGCTGCTGCAGCAGCAGCAAACCAGCACAAGAAAAGAAGAATGAGCGGCTGCTACGGCAGATGCGCCCTGTGGCCGAATGCATAGGTATATATACATCCTATATATAGGATAATGGCCGTCGTGAAACGGACACCTCGGAGAGAGATTTTTGTCTCCCTGTGTGTAAGGGGGTCCCTTCTTCTTTCGTCACTAATGGCGCGTACTTAAGAAGAAGAAGTGAGAGAGAGAGAGGAGGATGTAGTAGTGCATATAAAAAGGATTTCTCCTTTTAAAGAGGATGCGGATTTGTTCGCTATTGTGACAGGGCCGGAGAGAAGACTCTGCGGGCGCTTTTTTGTCCTGTTTATCTCGTGTAATCAATTTTGCTTTGTCGAAGGTGAGGGAGGTCGACGCAAAAAGCCCACGTATGTGTGTTTGGTTCGGGAAATAAAGGGACAGACGTGTGTGCAATGGATAATCCTGTGATCGATTCCGGAAGAGAAAAGGGGAATGACAAAACAAACGAGCTAACGAGGTAGCCCGTCGCGAGTTTCAAATTGAAAAATCGCCGCGAAAGTTGATTACTACCTATAACGCTTTTAATGCGTCAAATTTGTGTAACAGACGAAGGGAGTGTACTATCCCTCTGGCTTTTGTTTGCGAGGCAAACTCGACTCTTGACGAGCAGCACGTGATACGAATGTATAGCGTATATAATCAACTTGTTCTCTTTTTTTTCGTTATATTGTTATCGCAACGCGGAAACCTTCGAAAAATTGAAATATAGGTCAGGCGATAACTCCGAAGTGTTGCGAACTTTCTTGACATTGTGCGATATAGCTGTACGGGCTAACAAGTCGGTTCCGGCCAAAGTTTCGTTATCAATTGTCGCGAAAAACGCAGGTTCTTATAGAAATGTTTTAATTCGAAAGGAAAGCTGTTCAACTTATACTCGATCGATAAATCTTCCCTGAACACATTAAGTGTACGTAACCGCAATTTTTTACCGTTATACACACCGCATCAACCATCCTTCTCCTTCCGTTCGATTACCCTATGCGGCCATCACCTTCGCTGCACTGCCTAATTAAATTAATCGAATCCCCGATCATTCCAATCCACACCCATTAATCTCCCGGAAAACTCTCTGTCCATCCTACCCCCACCCCCAATCTGAAAATAAAGAAATGTTCCTCCTTCTCGACCCCGTGTCTTCTCCTCGGACGCATCTGCGACTCCGCGTGTCCAGCTGCACACTCTGCTATATCTATTGGCTTACTTTATCGCCCGGTGCATGTCTTTCCGCTTATCTTGCTCTCTCTCTCTCGAAGAAAGTCAAGCGCAGCCGGGGAAAGTTAATTCCAGCTTGCGCGTGACTTATTGACGCCACGCGTGTTGACACTTTTAAGAGCGGCAGACACGCGCCCAAAGGAGAGATTAAGATCGGATGAATATATATATGTATCGCTCGCGCGTGCGCACGCCTATATACTTTAGCGGCAAAACTAGAGCGACTGTTCTTTTCTTTGTCTTCTAGGTGCGCAGGCGGAGTTTCAGTCTGTATAAGGGATTTCGAAGCTGATCGCCGGCTACGATTAGTCAACGTCTGGAGAGGTGCCGAGGTTCCAGGGGCGACCAAAGGATCTCGTATAGAAAGAGACAGACTTTTGAGCGCGCAAGAAAGAAGCGCTCGAGAAATGCTGCGGGTTACGAAGATTAAACGACGGGTCTTCTCTAGCTTGAATGGAATGGACGCGTCGCGGTGACAATGAGGAAGAGAAGTGCGGTTTTGACACACGAGTTGTCTACGACAGTGTCTTTGGATTGTTTGGGCTGTTCGCCGTCTTGTTGTGATCAATTGTAGACTTACATATTATATATACGTTCCTACATATTCTCCCCCATCGAGAACGAGAAGAAAAATTTCCTCATTTCATTCGTGCGTTATAGGTACTCCAGACAATTGCAAAGTACTTTTAATATAACCGAACAATATCAGTAGTATTCAGTTTCACCACCACCATCAGCTGCCGAAAAACATTCCATACTCATCTCCGTACCCGAAAAAGCTGCCGCACCCTTACGCACGCATACCTCGCGCGCTCTTTCTCTATCCATCCATCCACCTCCCCTCGCGAAAAATCGCTAAACGTCCGGCTACCCGCGGCGCGCAAACCGGATTTTCCGTCGCGTTGCGTACTCTCGCCATGCCGCAGTGACACATCTCTCACGCGTGCGTATAATATTATCATCGTAAAACCGCCGCTGCTGCTCTCTCAGAGGGATCGTGTTTCTCTCCCCCTTCTCCAACGGAGGCGGCCAATTAAACGAGTTAATTCAATAAACACTCGCTCTCTCTCTCTCTCGATTATTATTGTGCATCCCCACGCGCCCGGAAAATCTGCATACACATCGTGCTCGCGTACGCAGTATAAATGACTCTCGAGGAACAAAAAAAAGTATATGAGCGCGCGCGTGCGCGGCTTTGTGTACGTCGCGTGCGCGTACATGATGTCTATGAGGGAGTGGAGGAACGAAGGAGTATGATGTGTATAAGGTACTTGCGTGTCTAGTGAGCGCAGGCGCGAGCGCTAATGCGCTATATGGGGCTTTTTGTCTCGGCCCTGAATGTTTACGCAGCCGAGCTGCATGGAGTATAAGTGTGTGTGTTTGATGTGTATACGCGTGTGTGATGATTCAAGGGATTACGATATGCGTTATATGGATTTGTGTATGTGTAGATGGAAACTATGAATTTTTCGGGATGCTGCGGGTTATACATATTATATATATGTAGATTGTAGGGAACCTGTTTAAGCGCTAAATCTTTGTTTGCACTTTTCATAATTGTAGGCAGGGGGTCAGTTTATGGGGCTTTTGTTGGGAGAGGAGGTCGTTGTTTGGAGATGACTGGACTGGTCAGTTGGAGAAGGGTTGGATCTTTGGAAGAGTTTGAATTGGGAAATGTCACTACTATAGGGTATTAGGGATTATTTGGAAAAAAATTGTAAGGGGATAAAAAACGAGGAGTTTTTATATACGATAAAAACGGATTATATCGTGATTATTTGTAACGAACCGTGTGAACGACCGAACTCGAAACGTTCGCAGATCATAAAGCTAACGAAGAGTAACAAAAACGTACGCTTTTCAAAGCGATAAAAAAGTGTCGTGCTAATTGTTGGAGCTATTCAAGTGTATTTCCAACAATAGAGCACACCGACGTTATACCAAGATCATTAATTTTTGTTCAAACAAGTACTCAAGTCAAATAAAAAAGCACATCATATAACCGACAAAAAAATCTTTGAATTCAATTAATTTTACCGTTTTCTCGCATCACACACCGACCACGATTTCCGTTATGATAAATGGTCTCTAATCCGCCACGAAAAAAAATTTCCATACTCGAATATACTACATAGGCGTGGATATGTACTCGGCAATAACCATCGTCTTCATCAATCCACGTCTCTTTATAAACGTCGCGTCCAATAAAAATCGTTCAAATTCGCGCTAAATGGGTCCGAAACTTTTCGGGACATCCTGGCGCGTACGTTTTTTAATTGCCGCGGTCCGGGTCATGAGAAAAAATTCAGTCCCATCCATCATCGAGGTATAAGGGCGCGTTCGATTTTTTCGTAAAAAAGGAACGATAGGTCGGATGCATATACGATGATGCGCGGCGGAGGTGCGAAGAGGTAACGAGGGAGTCGGTGCGCATAGTGACGGGCGGCCAGCTGCCGAGATGATCGATTCCGTAAACATGAGGTTTTTTTAGAGAGAAAAAGAGAGAAAAAGAGGAGGTTGAAGGTGACCGATCGAATTTCGAATTTCACACGCAGTTATCGCGTATGTGAAAACAGATGCTAATGTTTACAGTGGCATGTGTATGATGCACTTTATAAAACTAAATATTTTAAATAACGTCCTGCATTAGTTTTTCTAAAACTTTTTAATATGCTTCTAACAATTTTCATTGTGTGTATTATATAATGCGGATAGGAACATAAATACATGTACGAAATTTAACTTTAATAATATATATATAAACATTCTACATTACAAAGTTAAACAAAATGTTAAAATCGAATCCATCAGCAACTTTATTATACACATACTCTAACTATTTAAAACCCATTACCAAAGCTACGATCTCGAACGATCCCCAAATTAACGTATAAAAATTTTCACCGCGCGTATAACACACCTATAGCCGTATGTCCGTCCGCCCCGGTCTCCATCATGATGTCACGCTCGTCCATCAGGCTCACACTACCTATTGCCCAGATTTTTTCCGCCTCGCGCGGCACCGCAACCCTCGCTGCTCTCCGGCTTTTCCTCTCTCCCTTACGCAAAAAAGAGAGAGAGAGAGAGTCACGCATGAATATATGTTAATACGAGGCGCGCGCGGGAGAGATGATTGATCATTGCGCCGCTTTCTAAAGAAGATCGCGCGAGAGAGGATCATTAGCCAGGGCATAGTAGGCGACACGGGATTGTTTTTTTATTGCCTGTGTAATTCGGAAATAACGCGAAGTAGTACGAGCACACGCGTGCGTGATGTGCTAGCAGACGAGGTTTATAAATGACGCGTGTGTAGAGATTGGACACGGCGAGAGAGATGCACGCGTGCGCGTGTTTTGTGTTGGACTAATGGCGATGGTATATTGATAATGAACGCGCGTATAGAGGGTAGATGCGTAGTTGTCGAACGGCGGATGCGAATATGAATGCGCCGTAATTGAAAAATGGAGGGTGCAGCACGAATACATTGTGCTGATAGCGCTTTGTTATAGAAGTGATTTTGAATAGCTTAACGGTCGCCGTATAAGTGTTATCTGTTCAGAAATTGTATTATATGCGTTTTTATAATGTTATATGTATTTTATAAAAAATATTTCAGATGTTCAATGTAGCGTATATAATATCGGTTACGCGATTACATTATTTCTGCGTTACATCTTTATCGTTTACCCATCAAAAATCACTCCCCCCGCAAAACCCATACCAAATAATTAGAATATCAAACTCCCCGTATACACCCATCGACACACAGAAAAAAAACCAACCATATACATTTTACCCGTCCCATAAAAAAGCCCAAAGACCGCGCCTCTCCTCTGCCCTGCACACAAATCACGTATAATATACACGCGTAATCCTTATACACCGCGCAAAACGCAGGCTTATGGTATACGCATCTGTCCCCGCAATTTTTCTTCCTCATTTTTTCTCTCTCCATACTGCGCGTGTATATCGCGGGTCAGCCACGCCCGATTAGCATACACGATCGCCTATAATACTTATACGCACGCTTCGATCCGATCGAACACACTTTTACCCCCCGTAGGTACATCTCCCATCCCCTCTCGCATACACATAGGCATATTATTATTATTATAGATGCGCGCGCGAGAGTTCGACGACTCTATTAACGGGGGGGCCCTACGCAAATATTCGTCCACGCGCGCGGCTGAATTAGGCATGGTTGCGAGTCGTTAACGCGCGAGTATACGACTTGATGGATGAAGATTCGATTTCGATTATCGTTTTCTCTCTGTCGACTTTTCCGCGGTTTTTCCGCGCTACGACCGGGGGACCGATGATTTTGATCGACGAGGCCGATTGCGCGTAATTGCGCCAGCGATTTCGCACGGTTCGAGGAGAGAGAAAGTGATTTTTCCAGAGAGAGAAAGAGATCGATCATCGCTAGGGTAGAAATGGGGGGGATCTATAAATAGGTGCGCGGGGAAAGACTGGTGCGGAGGAGAGAGTGTGCGATTGGATCGGCATACGGTTCACTTTCGTATGATGTGTAATTGAATAATAAACGCGTTGCAACTGTCGTGGAAATGAGGATCTAATGTAGTATGGTGCTACATAGGTGGAAAAAATTTATTGCATATTTTTGATGGAATTAATGAATAATTCATGCGTCTGCACTTGATAAAGCGAAAATCAGGAGTCGTTTTTGTGAATGCAACGTGTGATTGATTAAATTTATCTGTAACAGATGTCGCACCATATTTAGCCATATTTTGGAAACTTCCAACGCCTTATTCTATTATCCATCAACATCAGACTCCTCTACCGCCCACTAAACGTGTTCCAAAAACACTTGGAAAACTGTCAAAATAAACTAATTTTTCCTCAAATCCAAATCCTTCCATATCCAAAAAAACCTTCACTATACATCGTACCTTCCATCACGAATACAATCAACGACGCGACAGTGACGAAAACCTCAATCGGTCACATATACCCCCCACATACGCGAAATCAACAAAAAACAGTCGGGCCGGCCATCTGCGGTTTCCTCGGTCGCGCGAATATCGTTAAAAGGCCATATCGGATGGATAAAAATGAGAGCGAAAGGGGTTGCGCTCGATCGAGGGAAATTAATGACGGTCGTAGTCGGAAAAATCGCGCATGCCTTACGGTGAAAAAGGCGCGTTGAAGGTAAAAAATCGAGTACTATATACGAAAGAGAGAAAGAGAGGGAGAGAGAGAAATAATAAACAGTCGCCGTCGGTAATTTCGAGGGATCGGCCGCTCTCGGGGGGTCGTGGCCGTACGTCGCGCCGTGATATATGTGCTCCGCGCGCCGCGGCATATGTTGTACTTTTCGATTCTCTCCCTCTCTACACTACGCACTTCTAGCTCTCATCGCGACTACTCACGTGTACGTTCTTCTATGCGTGCATTATAGACGAGCAATGAAAAGAGTGCCGCGCGCGCGCGTCATTTGCATAGTCATATTTCTTCGCTCATTACCATTATTATATACGTAGAGAGTTTCGGGGGCGCGCATTCAGCCGATGAGCACCTCGAACGTTGACATTTGCGACTCGCGAAAGAGAGCAGCGCCATTCACGCCTCGAGTGTGCATACACATATAGGAGGAAGTTGAGAGAGAGAAGGAGGAAGATGTATTGCGGACCGAGGGGTGAGTTTAAGAGTCGAGGCCGCTGTGCGACGCACTACTCGACTTTGTTTGTGTATCGTATGTGGAGAGGTTGGGAAGGAGGAGGTGGAGAAGGACGATGGGACACGCGGGTGTGTGTAGTGGACAAAAGGTTGTATAGAGTTGACATTTCGATGGTGCTAATGTTGAGTACGGTAAAGTTATTTTTACCGTTAATAAAAATAATTCAAGGACAGAAATAGTATATTATTTCAATATTACAATAATTTGATGTATAGCGTCAAATATTTTAAAGTAAAAACGTTAAATTTTTCAAATCTTTCCAAACCACGGCATCTTTATAAAGTCTCAAAACGAGCTCCCCCACAAATCTGAAAACCCCTTTCTCCATCAACGCCCTCTAAAATACCTACCCCACGCGTTACTATAACCGTCGGCACGCGGTCGCTCACGTCACTCCCACATATTACTACACTGCAGCGTTTCAGCAGCGCGCCGCGCGCGTCCATAAGCGCACATTCACCACCGCGCCACCACAATATATAGTATATACTCACCCCCCTTCGTGCATCGCATCATTGTACACACGAGTCGAAAAAACACTACTGAGAGAGAGAGCGAGAGAGAATACACGCGCCGATATTTGATCTGGCGGATATGGTAAAAAGGCGCGCCCCGCTCGTATAATACACGCGGAGGGCGGATACACGCTGCACCGCATTGTACTCCGTGCGTCTGTGTATAGGGTAATACGATGGGCATTAGCGCTCGCCTTTTGTGCGCGTGTGTTGTATAGGTCGCTGTATGGTATTCGGAGGGAGAGTGAGTGAAAGGGATGTCTTATTTGGGAGACGTGGCGATGATGCGGCGAGGATATATGGAAAATAAATATACGAGTATAGCTCGAGGTTCTCGTTCCGATGGGTGTATATACCGTGATGTGTGTGGATGGAGGTTTGTTTTCATTAGAGATGGCGCAGATAAGGGAGAGCGAGGGGTAAATACACAGTGGGACACGGGTTGATAATTTATTTTTGAGCTTTCAAAATCGATGGATATTATAAATGAGAAAATAAATGCTGGGGAGGATGCGATGAATTTGATGATTGATTCGCATACGGTATATGAATATATTACATTTCAGCACGGATCTCTTTTAAAAGGTGTGTATATACCTATATTTGTTTTGAAAAAACAGCGCCACAGCGAAATTTTGTTATCTCAAATGAGCACGCGGCCGCTCGGCCTTGGACAATCCAAATATTTGCCCGAGCATTTATCAAAAGAAATATCGGGGCCGAGGCTCAATATTTCGCGTTTCGGAGAGCAAACTCACGCGGGTGTATACATATAGACACATGGACTGTAAACGCGGAAAGTGTGTATCTAATTTTTCATAAATATGGATTTCAGGGCCGGCTCATGCTCGCGTTTGAAGACGCGAAATGGATTCTGCATATACAGCCGCCGCTGTAGTCGCTCGGCTTTCCTCTCGTATTATGTGTTTTCGGCATAAGCCTGAATAATTCGGGGTAAATATTCAATTTTGCGTGATTTTCGCTTACGTCTGAGCTACCGAGGACTGGCGCTGGCACTTCAAATGTTTTATGCAGAGACAGAGTCTTCTTCCAAGGCGAAATAAAAACGTTTTTTTTTTAATTCAAACCAAAGAGGAGGGGCTGTATGCATAGTCTTCGAGAGTAGGATTATTTCTGCCAATTCATATATACGAACGCACATCCATATCACGATCTTACCTCGCTAATAGTTTCGTAACGGTTGACATCCCCCTACCCACACCCCATACAGATCCATAACGCCCAATAAAACCCCGACACATTCCGACTGACCACACCGCGACAAAACCCCGTGAAATCGCCCGTGCGCAACGCTGCACCCCTTCCCCCGCATATATATATATCCATATCCTCTCTCTGTCTCGCCGTCACAACACAACGAGGCGTATAGTCGCGGCCAAACCTTATCGACTCGACAAATCAGCAGACACACGATGAAGCCGTCAGCTTTCGAGAGCCGTCTACCTTCTGTTTTCGTTTGATTGTGCGCGCGCGTGACCGTATATATAGGGGGGAGAAAGATCCATCGAGTGCAGTGTATATATATGTATAGATGCGATCTGGCTGGCGCGGTCAGCGCCGGTTAAAAAGCGCCGAGAGGGGTGAAGAGGTATACGGGGGTGGGTGTATTGTACGACGTGCGAAGGCTTTAGGGCTGTTTATTTTTATCTGCGATGCGGTTGTTTTGTATGTATATAGGTATATATTGTGTATTATACGGTGCATGATGCGTCTGGCTTATACGCGTGCATATACAATTAAGATTCTATTTTGTATGAAAATATATGAAAAAAAAATTTTATTACGTGCAGGCCCTGCATTATAATCCCATTTACGGTTCCTTTATTGCTACACCCAAAAAAACGAACGCTGTACCCTATACGCGCGTGTTAAAACCACATACTCATTAAACCTTTTTACTACTAAACAAACAATCGTCGGCATTATCATATACCTCCACACACTGTCTGCCCAAACACGCACGTAAACCTTATCAAAACCAAAACGCACTATATACTTTCGTTCTCTCCCCTATACCTTTACGACTCCGCAAACTCACCCCAAAATGCGCGCCGAGGCAAAAAAACACAGCCGCCGCGCAGTCATACATTACATCCACGTGCCGGCGTTTAGCGCGCGACTCCCCTATATTCTCTTCCCCCGTGTACGGCCGAGTCATCCAGAAGAGTTGCGCCGCAAGCGGATTATACCACTGGCCGCCGCGTGCACGCCGCCTTAATTCCTCCATTCAGTGCGCGCATGGGCGCTTATGTTTTGCGGAGTCAGCGATCCGAGCGTCTCTCTCGCCTTTGGGAGTCAATCGTCGTGAAATTCGCGTGTATTATGATGTCAAGGCGGAAGTCGGAGGTGAGGTAAGGCAGAAAGTTAATTTTGATGGAGGCGCGGAGGTGGTGGATTTTTTTAGGGGGAGATGAAGGTGCAGCAGGAACGATGATGACGGTTTTGTAATATATATATAATTGTTACATTTGTATACTAGTGGTAATTGTTCTATGTCGATGATTTGATTCCACAGGAGCGCCGGATATATAATTGTTACATTTGTATACTAGTGGTAATTGTTCTATGTCGATGATTTGATTCCACAGGAGCGCCGGAACAATTCTTCAACGAATAATTGAAAAGCTCGTTCTGGTCTCTTTGTGTTGAAAGTGATTGCAATTAAATGAAATTTAGTCTGAATTATATTCAAACGACACACACACACACAGCGGATTCATTTAAATTTAAATTCTAAATATACAGTGTCCGCGTATAATATAACTGTTATCATTACGATTCATTCTATAATTAATGCTCATCTGATTATAATTTAAAGTATAAACGCGGAAATAAACGCGTCGTCCGCGCCATATTATATACTCGTCGTCAAAAGGCAATAATTCGCCGACCCCCGCGCGCTAAATTAGATTCGACTATAATTATATATTCATTAATTGATAATAAACACGTCGAACCGCGTAAAATGTATATAACCTCGCGCTTTGAACATTCCGCTAGCCTACGTGCACAATTAAATAACGAACGAATAATTTATAGCCCCGTGCGCCCGTCTTTTTATATACATCACGATCATTAAACTTATATACATACACAAACGCGCCATAAAGCTAGCAAAAAATCGCCGCAATTACCGATAGAAAATGAAGATATCCAATTCCACGCGGACGGATCTAATTACGTTCATCCTCTCTCGTCGCGCAAAAAAAAAGAGGCGAGCCGCGGTATAGTAGATATATAAACCCGCGAGCTCGTAATTTTCGGGCTATCGCAGCGATACGTTACAGCGCGAGCCGCGAGGATGAATCGCCGATAATTATTCAAATTCAAAAGTCGCCATTAGTCACGCGAACTCCCACACACGTATAAGCGGCTGACCAGCAGTTGGCCGACCTCTTAATTAAAATATATAGAGCGACGGTGAGCGCATCCAAATTAGTATAACCCACGCGCACGTGGATGTATGTACGTATGTATGTATATGGCTGAATCACCGACACACGCGCTGCATGATTATATCTTCATCTCTCTCTGCAGAGTCCGGCAGATGGGATTTACGTTGGGTGAGCGTACGAATTTGGTAAAGTAATGCACGCGCGTGCGGGGAGCTGTGCACGGTTGAGGTGAGTATATACTGCATGCAGATGTGATGGGGATTTTCAGTGCTGCGGTTCTGGTAATTTGACAGTTAACGAGTGGGTGTGTTAAGACTGAATAAAGGATGAGGGAGGGAAAATTTAATTTTGGGTTCATTAGGGGTCAGTGACTGCGGATTGATTTTTCTTTTTGTTAGTATATTAGTATTAGTATTAGTATTAGTATTAGTATTTCATTTATTGTAAAAGTAGATTACAAACTTAATAAAAAGCTATATATAATATGGTGGTATTTGTGGTAGAGGAGAAAGGGTCTTTCGATTAGGAAGTGTAAAGAACGTAGAAGAAAATCGTATATTAACGTGCAGTATATTCATTACATAAAATGCAAAAATAGCTATAATGAATAATAAATAAATCAGGTTTAAAATTTATTAAACACGATAAAACGCTTGATTTATCTCTCTCCTTTCAATACATTTTTTTCCATCCTTCATACCTTGACACACAAAACATACACATGCGGTATCCTCTATATACCAACTTAATTAAAAAAAGCACTCCCGAAAATCTTTCATACACAGTCCACACTCATAAATCAATCTCTCTTCCAAAAATTTCCGCGCTCCGAAAAAAGCCGAGAGTAAATAACTCAGCGCGAGCGTCGCCTGGCAAAACAAATCGCGGCCGCGCCCGCGCTGACGATGAATTATCACCGATCGATTGCACGTGTCCCGTCGCTTCGATATAATTGAAAACTCTTCGTCTCTCGCGCGGCCGCGGCGACGGAAATTAATGCGAGGCAAGCGTCTTTAGAGGCCCATAAACGTCATATCTCAGCGGCAGGCGGCGAGAGAAGAAAGGGATACTCGCGCCGCGTGAAAAATCGACGCGAGAGGAGGAGAGATTCATGGGTGAGCGGCGCGGTTTGAAACGTGGATAGAGGGGAAGAATGTGCGGGTGTGTGACTTGGGCTGGGAGGTAGATTTTTTTAGGAAAGGATTAGTTAGATATCGGATAAGCGGTATATGTGTAATATATAAATTAGCTTGGCTTGATAATGGCACATAAACAAAATTACGTAAAACAATTGAAGAGGCATGAAATCTTGATCTATCACTGATTCTTTACTTGACTCGATTTACTTGATTTTTAATGTCTAAAATGAAAGGGAAAGTTATAAAAAATGTTTTACCAAACCTTCTTGTTTCTAATTTACAATTTGACAATAATTAATTTATTACTCAACATTCTAATTTCTAATCCACACCACATCCAAAATTCAAACCCATAAACACACGCGCTAATATCAGCACTATACAATACCACAATACCCCCATAAACTGCGAAACCCCATCATCGTCGCAGCACCAGGACCCATGTGTTTACACAAGCTAGGCCGCGACGCGTGTAATCGCGATAGGTCACGCCGCGCGCGCGCGCGCGCGCGATCGGTACATTCGTAATTGAATCGCGGCGTGTCATCCGCGTGGCACGCGAAATCACGGGGGATATATATATATATTCATTCACCGGAGGGAACATATTGGCGCGAGCAATATCGATCCGATCTTCATTAGGGGAGAGTGCGGTACGGCTGCCTGAGGTGCGTGTATATACGGGGTAATGCGCGAGGATGCGTGGGAGAGTGGATTTCTGTGTTTCGGAGTGGTCGTGATGGTCGTGGAGGAGGATACGGTGGAGATGGGAGAGTGTATTGTTCGGTGGAGATGGGAGAGTGTATTGTTATATATTAATATTGAGAGAGTGCCGGGTAAGTGCGTTTATGCTATGGAAAAATAGCCCGACAGTGGGGTAAAGTAGTAGTGACGATCCTTGCTGTGAATTTTTAAAATGAGTTTTTACCTTGTATCAATTTTCTGACAAAGCCTGCAACCACTATTGTACATAAGCAATTTTTACGAGTATTTCAAAAAACCTTTACAGCGCGGTAATGTTTTTCAATCTCATAAGCGTCCAATCAGCCGAAGTAACGCGTCGTTTCCGCGTAAAATTCCATTTTTAAAACCTTTCAAAAGATCACCACCCACCTCCCGACCTATTTTCCTGTTATAATCCAAAAC
>JAPYZO010015623.1:0-10295 GCA_030522905.1 Torymus flavipes | reverse complement strand
TATGATGTATCAATATTTTGGTTATTTGATGTATTTTCCGATTAATAACAGTGTTGTCGGCATTCTTAAATTCGGCATTTTTATTTTCGGCAAAATTATTTTCGTTAATTTAAAGTTCACTACTTTGTCTTTTCGGATATTTAACGAGTCGGCATTCGTTTATTTCGGCATTCGACTTTTCTTTGTTTGTAACCTTTCGGCATTTTTAGCTTTCGGCAAAAATATTTTCTAAAAACCTATCCCCACCCAAATTGTGGAAGTCTGGGGTTGTAAGGCTCCGCCCCTCTAGGGCAGCATAATAGGCGTAACGGCCTGGGTCGGCTGGGCCGGTTTGGCGCGCCGTTGCTGAGCCGAAGGCTTATTTTCGGCCTTTCTTACCTGTGCAGCTGTTTTTCTTTGTGTGTAGGGAAGGGACCGGAGTAAGGGGCATCAGTTTCTCATTGCTCGTACAACTGAGCAGTCGTATATTCTTGCCAGTCTGTTTACTTCTTGAAATTTAATTTCACGTTTAAAATGCCGAATGTCAATAAAGTTTTGCGAGACCAGCGCGATAGCTTAATCAAACATTTAAGCAGACCGAGAAAGAGGCCAAATCCAAATAAAAAGAAAAAAGTGGAGGCTGAGGCTAGAAGTTCTTCTGCGAAAAAAAATTAGACTCAGGTAGACGCCACCTGTGCCAGTGAACTTTGACACGCATTTCAAAAATTCGTACGGTGGGGCAAATATGGTCGAAATTGCTACAAATGTTGCCACGTGTACTTTCAACGATGGCTTTTCTGGTAGAGATTAGAGTCGCCCCCCAGTTGTCATGAATATGTAAAGCTGTCCGACAACCGACGCATTTACAAGGCGGACCATCAAGCTGCAGCGGAGTCTAAAGAGGCCAGAATTCATCGCCGTCAGGACTAGCAGGAGTTCCTGGACATCGCTTCTGCTGCAGGGACTTTACTGTATGAACTAGGAATCGATGATTCCATGTAATTATTAAAATAATTAGAATTTTATTCACTTTTTTCACATTCAAAACTTTAAAGGCGTTTTTCTCGAAACGAGATTCTCAAAGTCGGTGTACACTCTCCTGCAAAAGCTATTGAACCGATTCTTATAAAATTTAGCACACATTTTTAATATATAAAATAGCTGTCACCAACGTTTTCCTTTCTTCATTTTTCTTATGTTTGTTCGAGATCTACTCTCAAAATGCCGAATTTTTTAAGCAAAAATCGAACTTTTTCGAATTTTAGTCTCAAGAAAAGAAAGAGAAAAGGAAAGGGGGAACGTTGGGGTCGGACAAAAGTATTCTACTAACCTAAAAAAATTTGTTTTTTTTTTGCTTTCAGATAACGCGTTCACGCGGTATCGTGTACACGGGAAGACACCTTTTTCCGAAGGCGCCGGCGTAAAGTCCCGGCCAGAAGCACAATTTTTTAAATTTTATAACCAAAATTTTTTATAATGTTTTTAAATAGTTACGTAAGATAATGTCAAAATTATAAATAAATAACTTTTATCGTTGCGTCAAAAAAAAATCGCAAAAATGATGTAATTTTTTCCCGTCGGAACCCTACTCCCCCCTTAATACAACCTCGTGGTAAACATTTTTCCAAGAAAAATCTTGCGCTCCTCTGGGCGTTCTGTCACGGCGATAAGAAACATCGAACGGCTATCGCGCGGACAGCAAACAAACGGCTCGTCAAGTGTATATGCGAGTGCGTGTTAAACGTTTTACAAGGTGTCGTAAAATTGAAAAATACCAGCAAGAGACGTTTGTGCAGACATAAACACACACTGGGTAAGTTGAGTAGCGTCGGACGTGTGGGAAACACTGATTGGCGCACCAAGAAACGAGCCATTGATCAGAGCGCAGGATCGTTCTTACAACTCTTGCTGGCGCCGATACTCGGAACGCTAATCTCAAAAATATTTTTACAGGGTGGCGAGGCACGATAAGATGGATCGCGCGCACAAGATGATACTCATGCCAGAAGACACGTTTAAACCTGCCCAGCATGCAATGACGTCAGCCGTTGCTGTGAACGCCACCTAACCAAGAGAGTCGCATGTGAAGAAAAAAAGTTTACAAAAACAGGGTGATAATTTTTCACGATGAGACGGTCAAATGTACGTGGTTCTACGTACAAAAGCGTCACGCGATGATTACGAAAAATGCCTAAATTATCTGCAGATTTTACACCGCTATCTTTTTTTCCGAGACAACGAGCGCACCCAAGAGCGGGAAAAAATCACGAAATCGATCAAATAGAGAAGACGCTCGCCCCGCGCAGTGAGGAAGCTATACTCGATGCCCTGTCAAAAATACACGCTCCCAAAGGACGGCGCTTGCTACGTTACTGAAAATGGACCAATACAGCCACTGTGAGCATCGATGGCAGTGCCATACTGCGCTCGAACATAATAGAGTTACTACTTGACGCCCTGCAGTACAAGAGAAACGGATCAGAGGACCAGGCTGCCATTGGTTGTTAAGAATTTGCAAAATTTCTCAAAGACAGTGATGCGCCCACTAATTTGATCGGAAACGCAAAAGTTCTGAAAATAGGTCAAATACTGAACGCCACACGGCGCTTGCTACCGCCACAACAAAGCTTACAGGCCTCCACACCATAACATATTCTGACTTGTAGTAAGAGGCACATCAGGCAGGTCAAGAAAAATTGGCTCAACTTTGACCTGGCGTTAGAGGCCACTATGGTTTACGAAAAGAAGAATAAAAAAATTTACTGGCTGGCTGAGCAATCAAGACGCGTACACGCTTTAACACCCGATAAGAAGGCGATTTCGACGCCTGAGCTATAGCGCGAGCAACGTTGATGAGTGTGAAAGACATTCGATATGATTGGCCATCTGCACTGCGACTTGTTTAATCAAGATAAAATGCTTAGCAATGGCGTCGAAATGTGAGTACGGCTAGTGCGTAGTAACGGTGCCTTTTGTCTGATGGACACCACAGATGAAGGTCAATTTGGTATAAGTATAAAAGAAGCCCATTATTCACGTCATTATTCAAGTCCCTATTAGCCAAGTATCCCATTACACGCATCGAAGTCAAAACTTTCATGCTTCATGTCGGTATACACGGCGATAGTATCGATAATGCAATTCTAGGCCAAGTGCCGAAACGAGTAGTCATAGGTTTTGTAAATAACAGGGCGCTCAATGGAAATCGACGTCTTAATCCTTTCAACTTTTAATATTTCAACATAAATTACATCTCCCTGTACATAGACGGTGTACAAATTCCGAGTAAACCGTTACAGCCATGACTTATCGGAAACAACGTATCGTTTATCGAAGCCTTTCAAACACTCTACTCTGATACCGGTATATATTTTTCTCAACGAGGGCCTGGGCATAAACAGAACCAATTATTCACTGGGCTATTTTCTCACAGCTTTCTGTCACACGCACTAGAATCTCGTTCGTTCGGGCAGCATACGTATCGAAGTAGGCTTTGAAGTGGTTCCGGTGTCTACGATAAACTCCATTGTTTATGCTGAATACGATAATATTCTCGAAATCGACTCCACTCGGCAAATTTTATCGGATTTCAGTGCCTAAATGTTGACGTCGGACCTGTACACATCACCAGACTCGGTGGGGGTATGAACGTTTAAAGAGGAGCGCTGCAGCCTCTCACGTCACTTCGTTTTTTCTCTCGCTCACGAGAACACATACGCACCACCAATTAACATGGACAACGTAATCGACATTCAAGGCTTCCGCGACGCGGAAAAAAAACTTTTGCCAAAGGAGGTGGCGGTTGTTTGTTTACAGAAAAAAATTGCCAATCACTGGATAGTACCCAATGACGTTAAAAAATCCAATACTCACCCTGCCGTTGACATTCACGGAATTCATGGGTTCGAAGGCGAAGTAAATCTTCGTCAGCTGCATCATCATCTCTACAATATCGCTTGAGTATCAAGAAGAATTTACGTGCGTGACGAGGAGAAAGCGAGCTAGATCGCAACACTATTTGGACGGCGTATATGTAACTTGGAGAGCTACGATTCGCCCAGATTCGAAAAGTTGAACACCATTTTTCCAAACAACACCGTGTGCGCAACTTATTCGATGAAAATCTTTCGACACAAAAAAGATTTTACCTTATACAAGGCTACGCAAATAAAGAAATGGCTACACTCGATACTATCCGAAAAATGGCAAGCTGCCTCCTGGGAAAAAGTGAAGAGTGAAATGTATTTTTGCGCACTTTGCGAGTATCAGAGCAAGCAAAAGAAACCACAATATGGTTTGCAGAGATATCAGTCGACGATGACGCCGAAGTAAAAGATACAAATAGTAACGATACGGATACTTGCGGCATTTACTTCACAGCCACCAAGGATTCTGCATCCTTGTCTCAAAAATGAACACCAGAGAAATAACACAAGCCATCAATGAACTCGCCGCTAATTAAATCGGAGTCTACGCCGCTGACTACATACCACGTGGTTTGAGTCTTCCCGCAGCCATCGTGACTCATCTCGACACATTTGAGAAACCTTGTTCTCACTGGGTGGCATTCTATATAGATCGTCATGCAAGTGATACCTACTTTGACAGCTAATTACTGGGTCCTATGTCGCGATGCCATCTCGATCGATTCGAAAGTCTGCGCCGAATATTGTATTATGTTTTTGTATTTTATGTGTAGTTGGTATAGTTTACGCACTTTTTGTCAAGGTTTTACGTCAGATTCTCGCGCAAACGACAAATTAGTAGCAAAGTTTTATAGAAATGTCAGGAGAAAATATAGTGGAAAAAGGCACGGGAAGAAAATGCGTTGCATGAACAATTTTCCGCGCGCAACTTCCGCAGGTGCAGGCGCTTGTATGCAATCGTGGTAATCAATGTCGCAATAATCATGTCGCCGTTTTTTGTACTCATGTATGTAACATGATACCTATCTGTCTCGCTATACCGGTATACCTACTATATATATATATATATATAATTGTTGTCATTAGCCCTACTCCACCGTCCCCTTTAGCATTGCAGCCCAGGGATTAGGGGTTTGGGCTCGATATTTTTCCATGTTTAGGGGATCCCCTTCGTCTTCTTTTTCTACCACTACGCGAGCGCAAGTGAACACGGATAGAAACACACGCAAACATACTCACACACGCATACATGCAAACTCATTCGTAACTTCGCGTGTCTACGTCCTTTTTCCTCTAGTCCGAGGATCTACGGTTCGCCATTCACTGCATGTCAACTTATTTCTCTCTCTTCTTCATGATTACGTGCCAGAAGTAACACACAATAGTGTTCCAAGATTCCGACCCTCGGAACATGAAGAATACCACTTCAAATTTAAATCAAAAGCACCTATATAACACCAACAGTACCTTTTGGATGGTGTAAAAAGAGCCCATTATTTTGAGGGGGTGAGGAGAGGGTGAGGAGGGTTGAGGAGGGGATGAGGGGGGGGGGGGGGGGAGGGGGAAAGGGGTAGGGAGAAAGGGTTACTACTTTCCAGGAATTCTCTCTTGCTATTCCAAGACGTTCTCCTATCCCCCTTGTTCCATTTTTCCTCTTCATCCAAGCAGGCCTGCTCCCAAGCCCTCCTCTCCTGCGACTCTCCCTTTGTCCTGCTTAGCTTTTCTTCGAATTTCATTGCCCTGCTTGCTGCATCCATTGCTATTTTACTTATTCCTATTTGCTTTCGTATTGTGTGCCACGGCGTCGTCCTGTTCAGTTTAAGCGTCCATCTTATGTATTTCATTTTAATACCTTCTAAATCCTTCCACTTTCTCCAGCCCCAGTTTTCCGCACCACACATGACGACTCCTTTTACCAACACTTCGAAGAGCCTCATCCTTAGGTCCCAGGCGTCTTCGAACTTCCTCTCTGCAAGACTCCATATCCTCCCCATCGTCCCATTTGCCTTGCCCTTGATTTTCTTTATATGCTCTGCATCTGAGTTGTTCCCTTTCAGTGTATAGCCTAGATAATCGAATTTTTCACCGTCTCCAGTACCTCATCATTCCATTTATATGTCACTTCCTTTTTCCTTCCTCCCTTCTTTCTGAAAAACAATATCTTTGTTTTCTTTGCATTTAGCTCCAGCCCTTTCCTTTCACTCCACTTCTTGAATCTTTTTAACATGTCCTTCATTACTCCTTCGTCTTCTGCAATTAGCGCTATGTCATCTGCGTACGATATGGTCCTGATTCTCTTTTTCTTTCCCAGCCACGCTCCGCTTCCCTGAACCTTCTCCATTTCTTCCTCCAGGTCGGCCATTGCTATGTTAAATAGCGTGGGGCTTAATGGACACCCCTTTCTTACCCCTTCTCTTATACCAAATTCGTCTATTACCTCTCCTCCCACTTCCACTTTTGCTGTCGTTCCTCTAAACAGACTACGAATTCTTCCTATTAGTATCCTGCTCACTCCTTTTTCCCTTAGCCTTTTCCATATCTTCTCTCTATTCAGCGTGTCGAACGCCGCTTTCATGTCCGCAAAGCATATCAGAATCTTTCCTCTTTCTTTTCCTATTCCCTTTCTTATCACCTCTTTGACTACATAAATGGTTTCCGCCGTCCCCTTTCCTTCCCTGTACCCCATCTGTGTCTCGCTGAGTACCTTTTTTCCGCTAACTCCGCCGCCAGTCTTTTCCTGATTATTTCTGCGTAAATTTTGTAGCCCGTGTCCATAAGCGTATGCCTCTGTAATTTCCTGCTTCTTTTTTGTCTCCTTTCTTAAAAATGGGTTTAATCGTTCCAGTTTTCAATTCCCTTGGCACCTCTCCTCCCTTCCATATGTCATTGAGCACCCTTGTTAGTTCTGCCGAGAGCTGCTCCTCCCCGGCAATCCTCGCCTCGTTTATAATCTGATCCTGTCCCGCTGCCTGCTTCTTCTTTAATTTCCTTATCGTTTCTCTTACTTCCTCCGTCGTTATTTTCTCTAAACCCGCCCCGTCTTCCTCCTATACAACATTACATTCCGGAGTTCTACCGACTGCTTCTCCTATTATATATTGACCTCTGAAGTGGTTCCTCCATGTGTCCTTTGAGATGATCGCATCCACCTGCGATCCTTTTTTCTTGCATACACTTACCGCTTTCCAGAATTTTGTCATCCCTTTATCCTTTTCGATCTCCAATAACCATTCTTTTCCCTTGTCTCTCTTCTTTTTTTCTAGGAAGTTTCTGTAATCTTTCCTCCATTTTCTCCATTCTTCCTCGCTTATTTCCCTTCTTCTCATTTCCTTCAAGGACTTAGTTAACGCCACTTTCCTCCTGTGGCATTCTTCATCCCACCACTTTTCCTCATAACAGTCTTCTCTCCGTTCCCGCACTACAATTCTAGGGATTGCGTCCGCCACCTTCTCTTTTAACTCTTTCCAGTTCCTTGCTTCACCAGCTCTTTCCAGTTTCCTTTGGTACTCTTCTTTTCCTTCCGAGTCCCATCTTATCACGGTCTTCTTCTCCTCCTTTCTCCCTTCCTGCGTTCCCGGTACTACTTCCCACTTAACCACCATTTCCAAATGTGCGTGGTCCGACTTTATCCTGTTTCCTACCGCTATCTCCTGTATCTCACCCCTGCCTTCTTCGTTCCTTATGACGTAGTCAATCGTTGTACAGCCTCTTTGTCCTATCTGTGTCCATTCTCCTTCTTCGTCCCCTGCCGTGACCCCATTTCCAATTCCTAGCCCTCTTTCCTCCACCCAATTCACCAAATCCTTCCCTTCTTCATTAACTGCCTTGTCCTTGCTCTTTCTTTCTTCCTTGATTCCTTCACTATCCCAGAGTCCTCCTCCTTCAGCTGTTCTTGCATTGAAGTCTCCATTAATAATCGTCACTCCTTCTTTGTTGTCTTCTACCCATTCTTCCATTGTCTTGTAGTTTTCATTCCTGCTGTGTCTCATGTATGTGACTCGCCATAACCAAGCTTTGTCCTTATTCTTCCACTTTGCCGCTATGGCTTCCGCAGAAGTACTCTCCTCCCATTCTATCTCCGCACCAATACCTTTCCTTATCGCCAGAAGAATTCCTCCCTTCGCTCTGCCTTTTTTCTTCTCCCTTGTTGCAAATTTCTGTCTTACCACGTATTTTTTCAGGTGGTCCACTGCCTTCCTTCCCTTATCCTCTTCCTCCCATGTTTGCACCAGTCCTATTATATCAAACTTCCTCACATATTCCCAGTCCTCCATCTTGAATTTCGCCGTACCTGCAACATTCCAAAAAATTGACTTAATTACTTTACCTTCCCTTTCCCTCCTCTTATCCTTCATTTTAACTTCCCTCTTGTTCATCCTCCTCTTCATTGTTTCTGTCGTCCTCCTTGTAATCTTGCAGCTTGGTGTCCTTGTCGAGAAACCACTTCTCTTTCCTTTCGCTCTAAGTCCAAGTTTCTTCATTAGTTTTGACCTTCCTCAGCCACACTACCTTCGCTTTCAATCCTTTCTTCTTCAGCTCGATTGCTTTGTCCCAGGCTATGTCCCTAATTTTCCTTTCTGTCCATGTAAGGTCATTCTCAATATAGACGTCTTTGGCCCCCAGCCTTTTCTTGTTTTTCATCACCTCTCTTTTGTCTCTCGCGCTTCCACATTGCGCACCAAGCAGAAACTTCTCCAAGGTCATCCTTATTTTCCACACCTTCTTTATGTTTACCTCTACTTCAATTTCCTGCCTTAGCCAATTTCTTATATCCTCACTACTGTATCTCTTCGTGCTCTCCAAGCCTACAATGATTATGTTATTTTATACCACTCTAACCTCAAAATCACGACTTTGGTATGATTTTTCGGCGCTCATGGTATAAAATAGCGTATGAAACTATTGTGGAAGGTGTTTTTTTACCTTGTTCGATTTTCTCACGCAAGGTAGAAAACCACCTCCCACAACAGTGTCATAATATACTATTTCCTCTTTTCTCTCTCTTTATCTTCTGCCAGCCACTCTAGTTCCTTTCAATTCCTATTCACCTGTCTTGTTACGTGTGATGTACTGGGCTCCATTAGACAGTCCGTATATTTTTCTCTGCCTACCTCATTGTTTCCCATTTCCTCCCTCCATTTCTTTAGCTCTTCTACTTCCTTTCTCAATTCCTCATTCCCTTGGTTCTGGGGCACTCCATTCTTTTTAAGTGCTTCCATCTCGTTCCTTAGCCGTTTCCTTAGACCCTTTCACTTCGCCCTTATAACACTGCACCTTCCAGCTTTAACGCTCACTCACTCCTGCCTTTAATCAATACTTGCGAACCTTTTACTTTCCTACTTTTCGCACCACGATCAAACAAGCGTTCACATACTTTCGGCCATGTTTTTTCCTTATATTTCTTATATAATCCTTTTTACGTGGATGGTCCACTAATATGGATCACAGGACTGGTTTTCCCTGCCTCATTCATGGGTTTCGCCCACTCCTCTAAGAATGACGAGACTAAGAAAGTATCAAAATAATTAAAGGTTCTGTGGATTTCTTCATATATGTATCAATTATAGTAATACTCTGTCGGACTCAAACTATAACCTGAGCGCTGGGGTCAGGGTTTGTTAGGGTCTAGCTCGAGTGTTGCTGTAACTCTCACCTTCTCTATAGGCTAGGGAATAATGAACCTGCTTCTACCATTAGCCCCTCTCGACGCTGATGATGACTACCATCGGGCCTTGTGTTCACAGCGATGGTCCTGGTTCGAAATGTACTCTTGGATGCCAATGCAATGAAACAGTCGACTTGCGTGCTCCTCTCCACAAATTTCACTTATTCGACCCATAATAATACGATATTAAGATATAATCTTATATAATTTTGTATGCGTCTACTTTTATTATTTCTTAGGGCAATAATTATTCCTATTAATCCACTCATAATTTTTACAGATACTTGAATAAGGCTAATATTCCATTTAAGCAAGAAATTATTGTTAGACCTGTTAGTGCTAGGCCAGCCGCTCCAAGATTGCAGGGAAGATCTCTTCATTTACTAAAAGAGACTGAACCGTAAGTGTTTTTAATAAAAAAATCATCTTTTTCATAAATATAACATATAATGTCGATCAACAACGTAATTGCTTATCCTTAGTTGTTTACAAATAAAAATTGATTTGAAGCATGAAAAACCAAATTTTTATTGAAAAATTAAATTTTTGAATACGGATCTGGCTTACTAGGAGAGTGTCAGGAATCCGGATGACGGATTCGGCAGAAACTTCGGGATATTTTTTTTGATATAGAAATATGAAGAAAGCTGCAATATTAGACCCTAACGCTCAATAAAACTAAAGTTCTGGGCACTTTTAGCTTTATTTTGAAGAAAGTCTTAAAA